>JAVYIG010010907.1:0-65149 GCA_035222895.1 Strongylocentrotus droebachiensis | reverse complement strand
TAGAAAAAAAGAATCTGTAGAAAGAGTAAAGGAGATTTTGATGTTGTTTAAGAAAATACGTGGTTTACGGGTTAATGCGGAAAAAATAATATAAAATTGGGGAAAAACAGAAATCAATCAAAAAGACTTCCCTTTGGGAAATTGGTTAAAGAAATTAAGATTTTGGGAGTGTATTTTGCGTTAGAGGTCATAATAAGAGGATAGTTGAATTATAAGGAGGTTTTAAGCAAGATTAAAAGACTTCTCGGATGGTGGAAACAGAGGGACCACACGGTGTTTTCTTTTTTTTTTAATAAAAAACATATGCATTATGTAAATTGAATTACGTTTTTGCTTCACTAGTGGTTCCAAAGTGGGTCATATCGGAAATACAGAAAATATGTTTTGAATTTATTTGGAATGGGAAAGATCGATGTTGTATCAAGGTTATGATGACGGGGGGTTACGAATTACTAATTTTGACTCGTTTGTAAAAACTCAATGTGTAATGTGGGTAAAAAGACTATTTTACGGAGAAAAATCAATGTGATGGAAACTATACTTTGATTTCTGCTTCAAGATGGTAGGAGGTAAATTTATTTTCTTGTGTAACTATGATTCCAAGTTATTAAGTTTCAAAGTACCTAAGTTCTATTTAGAAACGATAAAAGCATGGGAAGAGTTAGAAGGTTGTAGGAATTTTGAAGAAAGGAGAATCCAATTGTTTTTAACAATGATTTTTGATGAGGATTTGTTTAAATGCAATATAATTTAAGTTCAAGATCTATCTATCTATCTAAGTTCTTTCTATAATACAAGTTAATTCATACGTTTACTCTGAAAGAGGAACGTATAGTAAGAAAATGATACGAGACGAAAATACAGTCCATTCCATTCCATTCTGACATTTATTTAAAGGAAATTTAGATATAGTTATATCTAATCAGATAATATCATGTTTATTCTCAATGTAAGGCATTTTCTCTCGGTTGAAAGTTTATGCGAGGGAAACAGTTACAAAACCCTAAGAATTTTATTCTACCAAAATAGAAACGACGTAAATTCATCAACATTTACCCGACAAAAAAAATGTGGATTCTTACAACGCAATATATACCACCAGGGTTTGTTTCACATGTTCGTTTAAAATGTGGACAATATGTGGTATATTAAGACTACCTAATTGTTAAACAGATATATCATGAAATATATTGATAGTACGGCTAAAGTTGAAATGAACTCAGTTAAAATCATATGAACTTTTAAGTTGCCATTAATGTAGTTCATTCTTTTAAAAAGAGGATTTCTGCCATTCATCTATGTCCATCCACTGCATTGCGAAATCTTCCTCACTCAATAGGTGGGCTGAGATTTGATATTGCGAAATGGGTCCAAACAAGGTTAACAGCTGTTTGGAGAACTTGGCAATCGGATGTGCATTAGCTGCTAGACAATGCAACATAGGAAGAGGTGTTAAAACCACAGGATATGAACATTGTAACTGAGAACACCGATTTTTTTTTATGTTTAAAAAATCCTCTTTAACAAAAAATAATCAAGTTACCTACTCGGCGGGAAAAATCAGTTGCTAGACAACATTCATGACAAAAAGTTTGTTATAAACATTTCTACTATTGTTTCTAATTTGGCATGTACAATACTTAGCTGCAGATCGAGGCCATATTCATTTGGAATGCTTTCAACAAATTAGAATGGGTATATGGATCGGAAAGTATTTTCAGAGATACTTAAGCTGTCTTCTTCTCACAACATTTACTTTACCGGTAGTTCAAAATACAAGTAGTTTATTCATTGTTATCATAGTCATCTCAGCGTAAAAAACTACATTTCAATTCAGACAACAAAAAAAGATTAAAATATTAATCAGACTAGACGACCATTGGAACTCTACGAACAGAAAAGTTATTTATATAACTGTGGCATATAGACTTTTTGTTTCAAAAAATGAATGTATAAATTATTATATCTGATAATAAATTATATCTTATTTAAGGAAGAAAAAAACACTGTAAAAGTTTTCTTGGTTTTAAACAAATCAAAGATAAACGTATGCCATTATAGCATCAGGCCAAAACGAAAAAAAGCCCAATGGAAATTAAAAAAAATATTTGACCTTTGACCTTTCAATTCATCAACCTACCTGTAGCTCTTGCTTTGCCTGCTTCAGCGAGACATGTATGCTGGTGGACATCTTCCTGGAGAACTTCCACCTCGGACATTATGACTGGATCATTGTTACATGTTCTAGCTACCTCTTGTATTGGGAAGTAGCACTCTTTCATGAACCTGCCAATTGACAATAGCCAAATGCTTTTATCAATTTGTTATTTTTTACTTTGAGGAATTCGAAATTCAATAACTGTCTAATTTTGAATAGTTTGAGGAACATCTGTTTTAACAGGACTGCATGTAGCCCTTATGCCAAGGATACGTGCTATTTCAGTACACAATGTCAATCAAATAAATAGTTGAATATCATGAACATAGAAATGATATTGTCCATGTCATATGAACAGAATGTAACTTTGTTTAAATAATAGGGGGAAATTATTCTACTCATCTCAAAGAAGGGTGACGATATAAACCGGCCACTATGGTGAGCTCATAATCATGTTCATGTGTGAAGCTTTATTGCAAGAATGAACCGTATTAAATAACAGCACTTTAAACATGGTTATCCTTTATTTAGACTTTTAAAGACTCTATATTAACATATTTTACAACGTATTAAGTTCTAAATGATGCATCGATGTCTGTAAACATGTTATATCTTGGCTCGCACCTCAACCACATATACACTTACCTAAAACATTCTTTATACTGGAGCTCCCTGAGTGCTGTTATTCCTAGTCCAAAGAGGTGGGTTGCCAATTCGACGTATTCTTCGGCCTTCCTCTTCTCATCGGGTAGCTGAGCTAAAGTCTCGGTAAGGGCACCCATCTTCTCTTGTTCATTTTCGAAAGACTTGTTGATCCACGCGATGGCCTCCTTCCCGCATCTGTGCATGGATGACCGCAGGTGGTTGGTCCAGGCAGCGTTCTTGCAGGAACTACGCAGAATTGCCTTGTTAAAGTTCTGGAGAGCATCGTTGAAGTAACGTCTGGCAATGACCTTTGGTAAAGTATAGGTTGAAAAAAAAATCTGTACGTTTAGACAGTATGAATTAAGATACCAATGCCAAAAAGGACGGATCTTGGCGAAGTAGAACGGTTGCTCCGGTGCAATATGCCCGAGCATATCATCTTTAACACACAAAACATCTAAACAACTTAATATAGAAATATCAGCATAAGAGTACAAGTAAATTTAAGACAGGGGGATGGACTGAGGCATCTTAAAGGTACTATGTCCCCTTTGCAGCCAACCTCAAATGCTGTAGAACTTTGCAGGAATTATGAATATGTCATGTATGTCCTATCTGTGAAATTTAAACATTAGCAGTGTCCTAATATTCAAATTATGCAAGGAAACCCGTTTACTTGCTATACTTCACTGTCAGACACTATTGAGTGACTGACTGGCTTCTTTCTTCTTTGGTAATGACATACATTAAATGAGCTGTAAAGGGTACATGAGCATTTGTCTACATCAATAACCCACTTCTTGTGATGGCCAAAATTAAACTGATTGAATCTTTGCGCGGCATAAAACGTATGGCCATTCGGTACAATGTTCTGAAAATCAAGACTATTACTTATTGGCTCTATAGCTCCTAAGTCGATTTGACAACTAATAGTCGTTATTTTTCCACTTGAAGACATTTTCAAGCCCCACCTTTTTTTAGGGAAGTTCTATATTAGCATTATCTTTCAAATGCCGTTGGAATTTAACCTTTTCATTTTTTGGCCTGCAAATGGGACATAGTACCTTTAACTGAATTTCAACATTCTAATTTTCAATTTGTCAAGTAAGCAAAGCGATCGAGTTAAAAAAAAGAAAGACAATATATCAGGATAACAATGTTATTTTTCCAACCAGATAGGAAAAGAAAATTGAATATTCAGGTAGCTCGGTACCCAAAGATGAAGTTATGGTTGCCAGAATATCGGTACTCTACAAATCCTGGGGGAGGGGGGGGGGGGGGGGGGCTTGCAACTAATCAATACCCCTGCCCGACTATATTGCCTATGATTATTAGAAAAGATTAAATCAAAATAGTTCAGCTAATCCTACCTTGGACCTTCGTGATAAGGTCTACGATCTTACCTTCTGTAACTTCTGATTCCTGTCTGTCGCTGACCCGTGCAGAGAAGCCAACTTCCAGGTTGTCATGGCGATATTTTTTGATAGCCGAGACCGCATCATCTTCGTTGCAGCTGCTGCTAGAAGCACACTGATACCACTGAAGAGCAGACTCCAATCGCCCACACTGGACAACGAACCCAAAACCACCCTCCTGAGATGATTTAAAGAAACTATTGCCATATTGCCTCTGCTGTTGCGACAGAGATGTTGCGCTGGTTGCTCGAGTAGCCGGCATTTTAGCGGACCGATAATTGGTATCTATGGACCATACGGACAAGTACTTATGCTTTAAACTTCAACAATATAGAGTGACTTATACATTTCAAGATATCTCATGATCTCAAAGGGGCACAAGTCAGACAATTCTATGGCAAAAAGGGCCCCTGGTGCCCCCCCCCCACAAATGTGTCACTGTTGATGGAAGTCGGAGCCTTTGTACTTTGCTACCCTTCCGTCTCCGTGATATAGAAATGGGATCTCCTGAATTGTATAAGCAAATCCTAAGAGCTTCTTAAAATTTAAATTAATGATTAAACCGAATATATTACATAACAACAAGCTTCAAGGAATATATCACAAGGATATGTTATGGAAAGAAGGAAGGAAGGAAGGATGGGATGAATGTCTGGCCGATAGAGAAATATGTCGAGGAAGAGAGATGGGGTGAAGATTATATGGGAAATTAGAATGGGTGCATGCGTGTTAAGAATGACAAGTGGCAGCTCAAAACAGACAAACAGACTCAAGCAAATTCAAATGACATCTGGAATCATTGAGATTATTTGTATGCAAGTACTCTTTTCCAAATTCAGATTTAGGACATATTTATTTCATTCTTGCATCACATGAATATTAAATTAATGTTTACATTAATAGAAGAAGTACCCGAGATTCCTTGACTATGAAGGAAAGCACTTTGAAGGGGTCACCACAACGTGACAAGTAACACATGCATTATACAATGACACAATGTACATAATTATAAATAGGCCTCATCTTCAAACATCATCATTATGATCGCATTAACATCATACTTCTACTACTACTACTACTAGTGACCAGCAGCACAGGCTGAATGGGTCAGCTTACAATATATACAAAGGGATGTTAACAATAATAATATCAACAAAAGAATTATAGTACAAATTTATTTTCAAAATACACATTGCATCAGTAAACCTACACACCTGATATAAAAGAGGTAATGAGAGATAAAGGTACAGTGGGAGATAACATTTAGAGAGAGAGAGAGAGAGATAATAATAATTATATTATATTGACTGGGCTTGAGGGGTATATCAGATATATTGACCAAGCTAAGATCATTATTGCCCCGAGTCGCAGACGAGGGCAATATACCGTTAACGGTGTTTGAGTGCAATTCGATTTTGGTCGCTGCATTCAGGCGACGAATCTACCAATCCACGCAGCGCAGACGACCGATCGCCATTTTGTGTACTAGTCTCGATCGCATTGTTGGTGTTAATATTCATGACTTCAAAGACGAGATGGAAACCTAAATGGGTGAGTCAACATTTTCCTTTTTTTCGGTATATGAAATATATATTGACTGCTTTTAATATTCGAGGCATAGTTGTTTCTATAGGGTCTCGGGAAACTCACAACCTGCTATGACCCCGCGGCGCAAGCGCCTTGGGGTCATAGCAGGTTGTGAGTTTCCCTTGACCCTATAAAACCACTATGCCTCTCAAAGCAGTCAATATATCCTTAATATTGCCCTCTGATTTAGTACAGTGGTCTACGGGGCAAACCCGGAAGAGGGCAATATGGCAAATATTCACCGCTCCGGTTTCATATTCGGAGCAGCGTGCAAAATACGACTTTATATTAAGCAGCTAAAATGCCTTGTATAGGTAATAATAATTCAGTAATATTGACTGCCTTCTGGGCAATACGACATATATCGCTCGAACCGAAGGTGAGGGTGATATATGACAAGTCGTATTGCCCTGAATTAGGCAGTCAATATTACTATTATTAACCACATCAGACATCTAGAGCAAACAAGAAACTCTTACTATCTTATACTCTTAAATTATGTAGGCTACACAGGGTTTCCTAGCATTAGAAGTTGCAAAACCATTGTCAAACCAGCACTGTTCATCCAGTGTTTGACAGATTTTCGATACACTGCAAACAGTTTGCCTAGGGTGTGATTGTTACGTCACAATCGGAGTTCGCGCAAAG
Organism: Strongylocentrotus droebachiensis; assembly: GCA_035222895.1. Classification (NCBI taxonomy): domain Eukaryota; kingdom Metazoa; phylum Echinodermata; class Echinoidea; order Camarodonta; family Strongylocentrotidae; genus Strongylocentrotus; species Strongylocentrotus droebachiensis. The sequence goes on along the minus strand of JAVYIG010010907.1, from coordinate 58,696 downwards.
TGCGCATTTTCTTATACACGATGCGCGATATAAATTACAATAGCTGATGCGCGATGTAAATTACAACTGGCACTATATTATTGCTCACTAGTTTAACACGCATTTTGCCATTGACTTTTCAGAGCGGGCTAAAATATTTGTCCATTGACTTACTGTATAACCTATATTGCCCGCCAAATTACACACATATTCCATTGACTGTTCTGAGCGGGCTAAAATATTTGCGCATTGGTTTACTGTATAACCTATATTGCCCGCCAAATTACACACAAAATCCCATTGACTTTTCTGAGCGGACTAACTTATTGTAATTTTGTTGACTTATCCATCAAACCTTGAGGGCAATAACATTTAAAAATTGCCCTGCTCAGATGTCTGATACGGTTAATAATATAGTATTAATGACTGCTTTGAGAGAAATAGTTGTTTTTAAACGCTCAAGGGAAGGTTAGAATTGTGCTAATGCCCGAGGCGTGCCGAGGGCAATAGCCCAATTGTAACCTTCCCGAGAGCGTATAAAAACAACTATTTCTCGAATATTAAAGCAGTCATTAATACTTTTATATGCCGAAAAAAATAGACTAAAAAATAAAAAATAAAAAATAAAAAAACTTTTGTCGAAGATGGGATTCGAACTCTTGCGTACAAAAGGTGATGTAACTAAAATCACCGCCTAAAACCGCTCGGCTATCACGCTCTGTTTCCTCACTTAGCAGTTTTCTTTAATATATACATTAAAATGGATTGAAAACAGCTTCGCGTGGTGGATGCTTCGCTTCTGCTCCATTAACCGGGCCCTTCTTTTACTTTTGCAATTCATATTGGCACGAACTTAGATCAAGATCTATCGGCAGATGTTGTTTTTTTGTTTTTGGAAGTTTATTTTCGTCTTCATGTCAACAATGCAAGATAAAATTGTCGGTAAGATCGATCGAGATTCAATTGTAATGAAATTACCGACCAATTCTTCGCACACGTACGGTATCCTCGATCGCTCATACCATTTTTTAACATGTAAACCTATGGGGTAACCATGGAGACTGACCTATTTTCCCGGTAACCATGGTTATTGGGATTTTATAACTGTTTTAACCATGGTTACCGGGAATTTTACAGGAACAGTTAAAGTTTATGAATGCAATTTCGACCAATCAGATGGCTGGATTTCTTAAGTGAGGTATATAATAGTCTTTATATACCGAATTCACACAAAAATCTACAAAGAATTCTTATATTTTCCTTTTCTTGAGTAAAGACTGGTTAAAACATCATTGAAAATGTGAGACACTGTCTGTTAATCTTCGCTGGAAAGATGACTGACTGTTATAATCATTTGGGAATCGCAGACAAAAATCACTGTATGGTATCCGCGCTCGCACAAAGTACATTTTAAAACGTAAACCGATGGGGATCTCATCAAAATTTTACTATTTTCCCGGTACCCGAAATCTTTCGGGAATCTCAATTATGTACTATTCACCGTTACTGGCATTGTTCGTTTCTCTACGTGAATGGCTAAAACCACGACTCCGATTTTTACCAATCAGATCTATAATTCAGTTTATCTTTCTTCTAAATTGCTATTATTATTATTATTATTATGACATCAATTATTATTATCATCATTCTAACTATTATTATCATTATTTAATAGTGTTGTTGACGATAACCAACTCTTTGCTACGTCATCGCAGATGGATAAAAACACTTGAGTGACACCCTTGTGTTAATACCATAACTCGTTGAAATGATGGTTCAACAACTTTGGGCTCGTCTGAAAAACAACAAATAACGACGAATATCTTGACAAACATGCGTTAGCTCCTTCCCAAAAACATCTTCGGCGCCAACGGCTTGGCTTAGAAAATCTATACAGGCTCTCGCTCCTGACGTCACAATGCTTGTCGAAACAAAGCGTTATAAACATCACTAAACTAAGGACAACATCCCGGTTAAGCTTTTAAAGAGATGGTTCATTGAAATGTGGAAAATGGGCAAATTACACCTCTACAGATTGCTGAGAACATTAACAAAATGAGCAAAGTACCTTTGAAGCCCTCACTGTTGTGAGGAATAAATTAAATGCAATTTTGTTACCCTTTCCTGAACCCACTCACAAAGTGAATTGACGGCGTTATTTTACACGCGAAACGATGACGTCACAATATGAACAACCTACATCACACATTCGGGACAATGTTGGATACCCATTGCAATTTCCAGATATGGGTTAACGTTGTTTGTATATTTACCGCCAGTGGTGATATTTCCTCTATTTTTGGCATTTTTAATGAGATACACTGAATAAATGATACTTTCTACAAATTTTTGTTTAATTTTTATATTTTTTTCCGTCACATTTGAGCATAAAAATCGGAAAACTAATCACATATTCTGAGGTCACTTCAGCGTGTATGTGTCTGATCTGGGAAGGCAAAGGACATTTTGCATGCTAACCTAACGACTCTTTTGGAGTAAAGTAGGCGACAAATTTACATAGAATTGTCCAGATATTCATTACAAACATGTGTGATTAGGCTGATTAATTTACATTTTTGATAAATTAAGTCGTAAGACCTGATAAACCGAGAGAAACAGATCAGTCCGGTTCGCACTTCACGGCAAGCTCGAGCGCCGGGCTACGGGCTAGGCTGGCTAGCAAGCTGCGCTAGATGTGATGCACGCATACTACGTAGCCTACGTGTGATATTGCACACACAGAGTACACACGCACAGCTACTAGGTGCGGGAAACTTGAACGCTAAATACATCGACGATATATTCACTCGCTTTTTGGAAGTTATATACCATTTATCTAGACTAAAGTAGGGCTAAGAACCAAAACCATGCCATGGAGGAGCCTTCTTCTACTCAAATCAAGTATGTTTTCGTCCATATCCATATTTCCAGGGGATTTTGATGAAGGTAAAGAGCGTTAGGTATAAATGGGTACGGTACTCGAGAGTCAATGCAATACACGTGAATAGCACGCAAACTGCACCTCGCACCGTCGTCAATCATTTCAGCTGAGCGGCCCGCTGTTCATATTGTGGCGTCACTTCAAAAATCAGCTGACTTACGATGTTTCCGGGGCGTTGAGTGGGTTGATTTTTCGTCAAGTTCAATCAACTTTTATAAATTTCGCTCGAATGTACAAGTTACACAAATGTAATGATTTTACTCAGTGTAATTTTTCGATTGCAATGATACCAAATTCAGTCAAGTTTGAAATCAATAAACCATCTCTTTAACAAACTAATTACAATCCCGTTTTTTTGCAATCTTCATAACTATAAACCCCCCCCCCCCCCAAAAAAAAAAAAAAAAAAAAAAGCAAAGAAACAAACAAGCCTCTACTGATCTGTTCTTAACTGGTAATTTCTGAAAAACAACAAATCTGATTACATTTGGCACATACCTTCTTGATGTAAAGTTCAGCCTCAGTCTCTATTATATAATGCATGAAACAATTCAGCAAAGTAACCTGTAGAAACATACATTTATGAGATACAAAACAATTTTGTACTAAAATCCCTACACATGTTGAACAAAATTCATGACTTGATCTTACCTAATACCCACATAATTTCTGTTCAAATTCTCCATACCCGTTATACTTCTAAAAACACAATACACATACTGTATTCTATAATATGTAATTTTTTGTTGTTGCTTGTGGCACCCTGTACCCGTAATCATATACTGCACTATTTGTGGTAATGCATATCCTCATAAAGTCCAATACTTGTGTATATACAATATATATTCATTCCTGTATTAACTTTCATAAATACATAGTTACAATATTAGGAATATGTAGGCATAGGAACATACAAGAAATATTAAGCACATGTCAAATACTTGTAACCCTTATCCTTTTAAAAATCTTTTATTTAGCTTCAACAACTGTCCAGTTCAACATTCAAAATACAATATAAAATTACCCAAAAGTTACTAAACTGTATATGACACACACAAAAAAGGAAAAACACACTGGTTGCATGTATTTCAGCAAAGATTTCAGGCATACGAGATACAAAATTGTCATACATGAATTATCTCAATTTGCTGCGATCAGTCCTACCGGAAAACATTCCCAATAGTCTTTTCTATAAATTTGTCACTGTTTGCTGCATCGAAGTTCGTTTTCATAGTATTTTGTGAATCACCATGTTTAATAATGTTACTTCACGCAAATATTGAAACTACCCCCCCCCCCCTCCCCTCCCCTCCTCCCGCTCTAATATATGCATCATGCCAATCATGTATTTGTGTCATTCCTTGTTATTTTCACTCTTACACTCGATTATCTATGTTACACTATAATTTTGACATTTGTTATCCAATGTAGAAAAAAATGAGAATGATCCTATTTGTTTGGATTAAAATTAATAAAATTTGAATTTGAATTTTTGAAATTTGTATCGATCATGCGCTGATGCCTGACGGATACATAAAACATATTAAAAGCATATATTGCATGTAAATAGTATAGTTGTTGCATGTGTACAATGCGATCTTTACACTAATCAGATAGGCAATTCCACACATTAACTTTGAATAGGCTACCTTCATCTCCTAATGGGTGTGTGAACAACAGCTTCACCAACAAAGAGGAGGCGGTACTGGGCTCGCACCTCGAGGTGATTTAATTCACACATATTACAGTTGCAAAATCCATGCACTAGGCCTACTTGGATTCCCACGGTCAAAAGGTCGTTGAATGCTCGAGTGATCAAAAGTGATCAACATAATGGCTCACATAAAGTGATAGAGGGGGCGCTTGGCTCGCACCTCTCAGTGCCATTGATTAGGATGGATGGCTCTGGCACCTCTTCAAATAATTAAATAACAATTGAAAGCATTCAGATGGATTACCTTTGCTCAAAATACACAAACAGTAAAAAACTTTTTTTTTTTTCTTTAATAGATTTTATCTGTTTGTCCTGCTGAGGAGGCTAGGAAAAGTGTGTGATGTGTGGAAGTGTGGGCGGGTGGTGTGTGTGTCACATGGTGGGGAGGGGGGGGGGGTAGTAGTATGTTAAAGTGGGAGAACCTTTTAAATTAAGATTTGTTTTCTTCTCCACCGTGAGCCTGTTAAAAGTGTAACTCTATTTTGCGGCCTGGATAACTTATTTATTATATTTTTTTCTTGAGTTGAGAATGTTAGCAGACATCCACTGAGTGAGTAGTGTGTGTGGGGGGCAGGGGCGTCGCCAAAGGGGGGTGTGGGGGTGCGACACCCCTCCACCTGTCAGGATATTGTCGGTAAAATTGCGCTGCCGCCGGGAAAAAAGAGAAAAGGGGGAGGGAAAAAAAGAGAGGGAAAGGGAAAGAAAAGAAAAGAGAAAAGGAAAAGATAAGAAAGAAAGGAAAAGAATGGAAAGAAAAGAGAAAGGAAAGAAAGAGAAAAAAAAGAGGGAGAAGAGGAAAGAAAGGAAAAGAAAGAAAAGGAAGAAAAGGAAATAACAAAGAAAAAAGAGAAAAGGGAAACAAAAGAAACAGGGGGTGAGGAGAGGAGAGAGGGGGAGGTAAGAGCCTGAGAAAGGAGGAATGGGAGTAAAAGAAGGGGGGTTGTGGGTGGAGTCGTCTCGTCAAGGAAGCAAGAAAAACATGGGTAAATATGTTGCTGTGTCGGGTCAGCTGTGTCGGTATTCTTGCTCGATCCTCGTGTACTATATCAATGCAGAAGTTTGAAGTTGGCGAGATGTATATTGTCGGTCGGCCGACCAGTTTTTTTCTCTACGAACTGTGACTTTTTATCCGCTGTGACGACTTCGAGAGTGACTACAACAACAATACTTGTATTTTCTCGAAGTTTCACTTTCCTATAATATCAGCTAAAGAAATTAGAGGTTTAAAATTTTCGGGGAAACTAATTCAAACAAGGATTAAGAGTCAACAACGGTACAACGAATCGTTTTCTTTCTCTAATTATTTGAGGAAACGTGTAAGCTTCCGCGATTCGCGCAGAGGGGGGGAAACTGAATTCAGATAAGGATTAGGGTCAAGAACAGTACAACGAATCATTTTCCTTTCTCTATATTTTGATGAAACGCAACATTTTTCGCGCTTTGCGCGGGAGAGGAAAACTTCATTTAGACGAGTCGAGCACAGTTCAACGAATCGTCTCCTTTCTCTCATAATTTAAGGAAACGTCAAAGCTTCCGCGCTTCGCGCAAGAGGGGGAAACTTAATTCAGATAAATAGAGCTTAATAAGAGTCGAAAACGGTGCAACGAATCGTCTTCTTTCTATAATAAGTAAATCAAACGTCTAAGCTTTTCGCGCTGGAAGGGGGAAACTGAATTCAGACGATTAGGGAAAACTTTATTAAAAAGAGTCGAAAACGGTACAACGAATCGTCTGCTTTCTCTAATAATTTAAGGAAACGTCAAAGCTTCCGCGCTTCGTGCTAAAGGGGGGAACTGAATTCAGACAATTAGGGCTTATTAAGAGTCGAAAACGGTATAACGAATCGTCTTCTTTCTCTAATAATTGAATGAAACGTCAAAACTTCCGCGCTTTGCGCGGGAGGGGGAAATTTCATTCAGACAAGGATTAAGACTCGAGCACGGTTCAACGAATCGTCAACTTTCTCGAATAATTTAATGAAACGTAAAAACTTTTGTTTGTAATGTTTGGAATCAATACAAAAAAACTATTGAAAAAAAGAAGAAAACGTGTGTATATATATGCAGGGATATATAGATACATAGATGCAGGGGAAAGTCAGTAATATTGTCTTTGGGTGATTTTCAAAAAAGAACTGTTGGAATTTAGGGAAGAATAAAACAAATATTGCAGGGAGGGCAGACAAATTAGCCTTGACATTTACTTACATTTATAAAAGTGGGAACAAATGAATTTTTCATTTACTTCAACACTGGGCTATAAATTGTAGCTTCGTTTTGATAATTTCTTCAATTTTTAAAAAATTGATTATTTCTATTATTCTGTCGCTCCAATTCTAAGGAGGCTAGGAACAGTGCGTGGTATATGTGTGGAAGTGGTATGTGTGTGTGTGTGTGTGTGTGTGTGTGTGTGTGTAGCATGGTGGGGGGTAGTACTAGTAGTATGTTTGGTTGGACGGGGTTGTTTGTTTTATGTTAAAAACTGATTTCATTTTTGTTTTCATCAATCGTACAATCTATGTAATGAAAATGTTTTGAATCATGTCAAGATGAAAAACAACTGTATTATTTTTAAGACGCGATAGCTCAGTCGGTAGAGCAGTGGTCTCGCGTAATCCGATGACCCGGGTTCGAAACCAAGTCGACGCGCTATACAGTGTGAGTCAAGAAAAAGTTTACACCTAGAATATTGCTAATTATTGTATACATCATCTATGAACAGTTAATTATTATACATATAATGAAAGAGTGTTTTATCCCGAATTATTAGTATCATTTTATGTGGTATGTGTTCATGCTTGGATGACTGGAGGCATTGTTTGCGAGAGTGCAAAAGTTGACTTGCGCCAAAGTTGCTTATGTGATGTTTGAATAAAACAATTGGGATTCGGGTATTAATTCGGTCATTGCAGATCCAAATGACATCCCTAACAAAATTAATCATGCCACACATATCAAATATCAACGAACATGTATGCGTGTGTGTGTGTGTGTGTGTGTGTGTGTGGGTGGGTGTGTGTGTGTGTGTGTGCGTGTGTGACTTTGCTTCTGCATAAAGCATATGCAATGCATCTCATTTGATACATTCGATCCAATCTCTCACTTTTTAATCCCAACATATTATCTACTGTAGGCATCACTTTGGCGCAAGTCGATTTTTGCACCCTCGCAAACAATGCCTCATGTTCATCTAAGCGTGAAAACATACCACATAAAAATGATACCAAATGATTTGGGATAAAACGCCCTTTCATAAGATGTATAATAATTTACTGTTCATAAATGATTCTCAAAATAATTAGCAATTTTCTAGGTGTAAATTTCGTTTCGACCCACATGGTAGTGCCCTTTGGTAATGCATTAATCCCCTCTCCCTCTCTGTCTCTTTCTTTGTCTCCCTCAACCCCCTCTCTCTCTGTCTTCTTTTTATCTTCCTGCGTGTCTTCCCCCTTTTCAGTTTTTTTACTCTCTCATTCTTATATTCTTCATTCATCATCATCATCTTGTTATTCTGCAAATGTTTCTGATTTGTTTTTGTCTCGTTAATTGTTTGTTTTTCTATTGTCTGTCATGTTTTTTTTTATTCCGTAATTTTTCTTTAAAATTAAGTTATAAATGTATAAAGTATAATTATTATTGTGCGAACCTACATCTAACAAGCTTTGCTTTCAAGTAGGTTCGTTTTTTTTCCATTTCTTGTAATTAAATCATTTTGCATTAAAATGACTAAAAAAACAATGTCAAAGATATTTCAATGCTTATTTCTGTTATACCATTACGTTTATTATTGTTTTTTGTTATTGTTTATATTATGTGAAAAAGAAATGGAAAATAAATTCGCTCTGTATAGAGTTTATTATTATATATTATATTACCAGGTCCCTCGGAGAGGACCTAAAGCCATCGGCCGCCTGGTGGCTTACTAACAGTAACAAGCATTTATGCTTTCTTAGCAGTCAGGTAAAATAACCACCACCACAAGATTGATTTGTATCGTTTGGAATCAATTACAAAAACTATTGAAGAAAAAAGGTGTGTATGTGTGTGAGCGGCCATGATGGCGGATGTGCATATAGCTCTGTTTTAAATGGTGGAGTGGAAACAAAATTAATGTAGCCTTTGCAATGAAACAAAGAATACGAAATAGAATACGAAGTTGCAATGTAACCAAAATTTGAGACATCAATGATAATTGCGTAAGTACTGCAGACCCCACCCCGGTAGTATTAAAACTGTGTCATCCTACACCTTTAAACCGAGCGCCACAGTCATCCAGCCAGGCACCATATTTCGTGATATAATTCAGTGTATTTATAGACCGAGGTTTCCTTGGTTTATTTAAATACTTATTTAACATTGTTAAGTTGTTCGATACATCACTCAGTTCGATTTAATTAGAGATATCTCATTAATGAAACATTGTAAAGGCAATATATAGTCTCAAACGAACCGACACCATTAAACCGAGTGCCATCATCCAGGCAGTCACCATATTGAGTAATATCATATCTCATTTTATAGACAGAGGTTTCTTTGGTTTATTTGGGAAAATGCAAAACTAATACTTAAAAGTTATTCGATAACATCACTCGGTCTGATTTGATTCAAATTATATCTCATTAATGAAACATTGTAAAAGAAATAATCTCAAAAAAAAAACCTACACCATCAAACCAAGTACCACCGCCATCCAGCCAGGCACCATCATGTTTTAATCTTCTTTTGTGTATATTAAGACCAAGATTTTGTTGGTATATTTAGGAAAATGCAAAACTAATATTTTAAAATTATTCGATAACATCACTCAGTCTGATTACAATATTCCTGTACTAGCACTGTATTGTTTTAATTTCATGGCAATGGTATCAATAATGAAACAGAACGTTGCAAACTCTAATGATTGTTATTTCGACACTGACCTGAATATGGAAACGATACAATTCATTTCCTCCTTTCCTCACAAAAGACAACATATCCTTATGAAGAAGAAAATAATACTTAATGCACTAAATCTACTTTTTACGAATATGAGGAATTTTATACACGCATGACCTACTAAATGTATAAAGAACATGGATACCTCTGGCATTATGCTACTGAGTGAATAACCAGAATGACTCTTTCCATTTTTATTCTTATGATACTATTTTGATATTATTTTCTTCTTTTTGAATAAGCTAGATAACTCATTGAGAACGGCTTCCTCTGTCAATTCATTTAAGAGATTGTTTAAACAAAGTTGTAATTTGTGAATGGCTCAGCCGTACATACACTACGTGCATGTTTTGTAATATTTACATGACCTATTCACATAATTGCGACTTAATTCATATTTTCCTATTGACATTACTGTTTACTAGGTTAATGATATATGTTTATTTTGCAAACGAGTATTATTTTTGTAACTATTCTGTATAAATGTTATAAACGATGTAAATATGTTCATTCAGGGCCCCATGGAAGACCACTACTTTTTGGTGAATGGGCTACCCTGTCAAAAGATTTGAAATAAATAAATAAATAAATACTATTCAAATGACAACAATCTAGTACAGATTCCCGCAGGCACACATACACATGGATATTTCTTGTACAAAAGAGGCAGTCCAAATATGGAACATCACCATCTTAATGATATGAGGCAAGTAATTGATAAGAGTTGGCCATGGAAACATGATATATGGCTGAAGTAACTGTCAATGAGACACACATTCAAAAAGTTTAGTACTTTATATTATTTGTACAAATGGTCCAGCTGCAATCTGGCAAGCTAAATGTACATAGACATTCCAATTCTAAAGGCAAGACATTGGACATTTTCCCTGCTGAAAATATTATCATAGACAGAGATTAACCGGAATTAAACAATTATGACTCCTATTCCTACATTTCATGTCCTTACAATTAGTAGCACAATTACAATTAGTATCCTCTCTAACAATTCTTTCAATTTTGACTCATATCTGGAAATATCTTCCTATTTAGCAAATTTCCAGCTACAAAAGTCCTTTTTATCATTCCGCCAGTTTCTAACACTTCAGATACCTGAAAAACAAACAAACATTTCACTCGCATGTGATCTAAACAAATATGAACTGTATTAATACACTCATATTCTTGAAGTAAATCTATTACATTCTCAGATAGAACAAAGTGATCAATCAATGATTTAGCATTTGGCCCTTTACTACAGAAGGTAAAATCAAAATTACAAAACTCATCGTGTGTGCAAATATTAAAATTGTCACTAGAAAAGTTTACAGTCTCTCTAGAAATGGCTGAATTAAAACCTGCTCCAATACAAGCATATTCAGCATTAGCCCTATGCATAAGAATGTCAATATTATTCAAAATTCCCTGATACACTATCAAATTACCATTCTGACATCTATCATCAGGACACTGCATAGCAACATCACAAAAGTAACAATAACTGCAGAAAGTCTCCTGGATTCTGAATCTACTTTTATATGTTTAACCTTAAGTTTTATACTTTGTTTCTAAATTATAGCTGTTCCAGCATGATGTCTTCCAGACAACAACATTTCTTTATTCACTGCAATAACCTCATGTTTCCCTACTAACCATGAAAACATGACTCTGAGACCATGCTCAGGTATTAAAATAAAATCACGTTGATTAAAAACCTCTCTTAAAAACGGGAGTTTGGGGTCAGTTGCACACTGACAATATTGTACGAGATAATAGATAACCTGTGTAACATGGTTCTTCGAAGTTGAGCAGAAGTTCTCCAGGTCTACAAGACCTTTTTCTCCAACGTTGAACACAAACGCCATATGGCCACAAGCTTTCATCCATTACCTTTTCCTGTTCATCAATGGAGATTTTAATGCAGCTTCGACGTTAGACATGCATGTTATTGCAGAAGTAATGATTCCTTTACTTTTTACATATTTCAGCATTATTTTGATCATCAATATTAGTTTTAACAAACCCGCAAAATGAAGAAGTTTCTCTTCGGCAAGGGAGCACTGCATACTAAACTCCCCCTTCACCTTTACATGTACCCTACGCTTCTGTTACTGTCGATCGAGAAGCATCCTTGCTGAGCTTCGCTTTGTGTTCTGTACTGTGCGCCAGAGTGAATCGGTATCCTTCCTTTCTGAACCAACAGCGTTAGACGAGCCCTGATATGATGTAACAAGTGTGAATGATGACGTGGTCTGTCATAACATCGTAGGTGGAGTGTTCTCAGTTTTGTTCAGGTTACTACCCTTGCCTAAAGCAGATAGACTTTCTTGATTCTCAATAGCAGTTAGCCGGGGCCCCGTTTTACAAAGAGTTGTGATTGATCCAAATCAATCGTAAGGTTGCAGTCTCCTTTCTCTCATACTGTATACATAGTTGATTGATTAATATCAACTCTTTGTAAGACGGGGCCCTGTTCTTCAATTTGTTTATTCGATTATCATTTGTTAGTATATCTTTAGCTTTTATAATGTCTACATGACTATTCTGAATGGCACATAATACTTCATTTATAATCACTGGTTCAGGTCTATTCAGCTTCATCATCAGCAACAGTCACATCAGATCTGTCTGTTCACCATCAGCCGCTGCCATATAATAATAATAATATTCATTTTTAAAGCGCAATAAATATGTGGATATATTCTACTGCGCTGCAAGAGCTCGTAAATGCTGTGCTATACATTATGAACAAGTGAGTTTTCAGTTTTTATTTAAAATTATCTAGTGATGGGGCTTTCCTTATTCCATAATCTAGGGGCAGCAGTCGCAGCACAGAGAAATGACCGGTCCCCGAGGGTAACTTTGGTTTTATATGGGGGTATTTGCAACATAAATGTGTCTTGTGTACTACGAAGGTTACGACCATGAGTTTGAGACTTTAAATGCAACAATTCAGTAACGTAACTAGAGTTTGACCATTTAGAGCTTTGTAGACTATCATTAATATTTTTAATGTAATTCTCTGGCGAATTGGCAACTATCCTTTAGAAGTGGGGTTATTCGAGATAATTTTGGGAGGCTGCAAATTAGTCGTGCACATGTATTTTGGATCCGCTGCAACTGGGAAATTTGTGAGTCTGGCAATCCATACAATAAACTGTTACAGTAATCTAGTTTACTAGTAACACATGCATGCATGAAAGTTTTCATGCTGTCCTGATCAAAGTATTTTCGAATGCGTCTTAAAATTTAAATCATGAAATAGGCTGATTTGCTAGCTAACGTCAACCACAGTACGTGGGATTATATTTCAACACAAGTAACCAATTCCCTAACATACTTCATCCTGATAGTTCTACCATTCTTTAGTCAACAACATGTAATCAAAAGTTGCTGTGTGGGTTTGGATAACCGTTGCATACGCACATAAATCGGTAAAAATGTCGAGAATCACAGTAAAATAGTGTTATTTTGTTTTACGAGCAGTCAGATAAAAACCTTCCATCACTGATGCGTAACATATTATATTTATTAAAAAACAAAAATTATTTGCTCGTTTTTGTGAATTTCATTCCAAAAATAACTGATTTCTTTTCTATTTAGCCCTTTTTCCTAACTATTTGTACCATTTGATCAAGATGATTCCCAAAAGGCACACTACACAATATGTCTTACTCATTTTTACTGCTTAATGTACTTGGGAATGCCTTTCAGAATACTTCAAAGTAAGGTGCTTGGTGATCTCTTGACTGAAGTAGTAACATTTCTTGCCATGGACCTCTTTGTCCACCTTATCAGGGTGATAGTGACTGATGGCCTTCAGAAGCAGCTTCTTTGTGGAGAGTTTTTCATTCAGCTTGGCTCCTGGAGCCTTGGGCGGCCACGTCTTGTAGATGTCCTTGACGAAATCCAGATCACCCTTCTTGGTGGCCATTTCTGAGAGTTTGTCAACGTCTTCCTTCATCTCCTTGAGGGCAGCTTCCTTGTCCTTGTCTTCCTCTTCGTCCTTGTTCAGATGTTTCTGGAAGTCCTCGACAAACTCTGTGGATTCTTTGAACCAAGCTACAGAAACCAACAACAAAATATCATTCTGTTGAGAGTCCAAAGAATGCTAGGTCATATCTTTTCTGTTTGGAGCTAGGACATTAGCACATACAAGTTACAGATAAAGTTGAGTTTTGGCCTTGCGATTGCATCGTGAAAGAAAAGGTGTGGAATTGATCAGAAAGAGTTGATCATGTAGCATGTAAGTATTGGTGTGTACTGCAAGATTCCGGAGTCATCAACATCACAATAAATTTGGCACAGTCTTGGTAAAGTAACAGACACTGTACACAGAAACATGTATATGGGACTAGGCAAATGGTGACGGGCCTACTTACCTTGATTCTCTTATCTTTCTATGCTCATTACTCAGCCAGTACACATTTCTACCAAAATTGTTTGGCAAATGACATTTATTTGTAATCTTGAACATTCAGTGTAAGTTTCGTTTGATTCTGTAAGAATTCATTTCCCTTTTTTTTTTACCATAACTCAAGTTTATCTTTAAGCATAGAGTTAGTGCCCTTCTGGCTATGAACAGACGGTATTCCTCCCAGTACAGGATACCAGATATTTGCTCTGTCAAGCTACTGCTCCAAGCTATATTTCATCAAAGATATATGGTGTGGTTTAAGATTGCTGTTAGCTTTTAGACCAGGTATATGATGAGGAGTAGGGGTAGGTATAGTGTTGGTCCTTAATTGATATAAGGAGCTCTGCAAAGCAAGTGTTGCTGAAGCATGAGTCATATAACTACACTTAATGCTCTCTCGGCTCCCAACAGAAGACATATCGAAGTGCAATCACAACCTAACATGGTATTGAGTTTCATTTTATGAAGGCAATATGAGACAATAATAATAATACTGCTACTACTAATAATAATAATCTTTTAAAGTCCACTCCAAATTTTATTAAGTTAAACCGAAAATGGAAATTAATTTTGCCCAATTGATCGTGAGCCCGGCAGCCACTGAACAGCGCCAGATCGACGTTGCTCTATCCCTTATTGTTGAACGCCAAACAACGAAAAGTATTTTGGAATATTTGGGTTTCTACCCAACTTTCTTTCTATCTTACAAAAGAGTACAATTATGAAGAAAATCATGGGGTTTAAACCTTTGGAAAATATGTTTAAGAAAGAAATGTTCAACATAAGACAGCAAACCTTTGTGCGATGTATTGTGACTCAATTGTATTCAACTGCAACTAAGGTAAGCATATGTTTTGATAGGGAAATAATAGAGAGTGTACTTACCAACATTATAAAATGTCCTTGAATTCATGCTCAGTGCCAGCTGAATAGCTTTCTTGTAGTAGCCTTTCCCTCGGGATGGCAAAGTAAGGACCTTAAGAGAAATACAAAAACACGTCTTGTTTTAGTGATATTTCAAATAAATTCACTACATGATATTGGGCATGATTAGATGATTACTGCAACTACCCCAAAACTCCGTTTTCTCTCCTCTAGAGTAATACAAACTAGTATAAAGTGTGATGCTTACAGCTCAAATGGTTATCAATATATGGTCATGTCGAGGCTCAACAACTTTTTCTAACCCTAAAATCTTCTTATTTGATCTCACTATCATGATGAAATTGGAGCTAATTTTGGAGTTTATCACTAAATAGATCTTGGGATATCAATGGCAATGCTAAAAACCTGAAATTGAGAAAGCTGGACAGACGAACAATTCAAAACCAGGATGCCTCCAGTACCATCTTCAGTAGATTGAGGCGTAAAACCATCACATCCTAACAATGAGGTACTTACAGATGTATAGACAGAAAAAAGAGACAAATTAAAAGCAGCTGTCAAAGAGGCTACTATGAACTCACTTTGCCATAGACACGTCCGAGTCGACTGTAAGCTATAGCCTCCTGCTCCAGGTCCTTATCCCTGCATAACTCTGCTGCTTTTTCATAGAAACTTATCACGGTCCGTATTGTATCAGTCACGGTGTTCACTGTTTCCTCGTTCTTCAAGTGTTCTTCGAGCAAGTCATCACCTGAAGGACGAAAAGGAAAGAAAATAGGTGAATAATATGACATTGCCATTGTTTATTCTGCGCAGAACATGATAGTGCAATGTTACAGTACAATATTGTAGCGGTATCTGGTCCTAGATATGTTATTGTTAACATACAGGACTGGCAAAAGGGTATCTAAAATGAAACCGTACCTCAATAATGTAGCTGATTTAGTCTTACGTTCATTTTGATTTGTATCTTGTATCTTTATCTTTTCATGTTTCGATAAGTGATACAAAAATCTTTAAATGATACAAACATGTCGGATGGTACAATAAACTATCAAGGCCTGCAAAACATATAGTAGTTCAGGGGATTCGAGGGACCCCCTCCCCCACAAAACATTTTACATTCAAACTTCTTTTCCTCTTTGGATTGAAAATGAATACCCCAATAATGAGGGCTATTTTTTTGGTAGGTAGGGGGTGAAAGCATTTGCTTATTTGTTTCGGGAAAATCTCTCCCATGTGCTTTGGGATTAAGTTTATTTACCCCTTTCTCGTGCCATGCTGGACTTAGCAACACATGTGTGGATGTAGACATCTTCCTGTAAGACTGCTATTTCAGACTTGATAGAGCAATCTCCTTCACAAAGCCTCTCTGCTTCTCGGATAGGTAAGTAGCATTTTTTCATGAATCTGAAAATCAAGGGAAATCAGACATAATTATGATGCTTCAAAGTAGAGCACGTTTTCCTATTCCATAGTATTTTAAAGAAATAATATTCAGTTCTGGTATAATGATAGATTTTCACACAACAAAACTTCTTCACATATAGCCTATCTGCTTCTCTGCTTCTTGGATTGGGAAGCAGCATTCTCTCCTGTACCTGAAATCATGGGAAATTGCGCTTGAGATGCTTCAAAGATTTTGTTTTAATGTATGTTTTTCCCTTATCTCTATTATTTTATTTGTATTAGTACTGTACTAGTAATAGTGAATGAATACGTAGTGCAATATAAAATATTAAGAAAATATCAAAGTAATTAAAGACTTGCCTGTGGCATTCTTTGTATTCTCCATCTTGCAAGGCTGTACGACCTTCATGAAACAGGAGTGTTGAATACTCGATATATCCATTAGCCTTCAGACTACAGTCTGGTGCGTAATCTAACAACTCACTGAAACCAGCTGTCCTCTCTGAAAATAACCATTGTCAGGGACCAAATTACAGATACAATTTACATACAATGTGCATGTAAATTATATGAAGAATAAAAAATGGATATCGATTTCTTGATTCGTTAACGGGATCAGGGCACAAGAAATAGGGGGTATTGTGAGTTATTAAAGTTTACTCTACATATATAGCTCACAGTCTCACAAGTCGAATTTCCCCAAGTTGAATCCATTTTTAAAAAACCAGACTACACATAGCACTTTCTAAGTCAAATTTTGCATAAGTTTAACTTTTTTTAACTGTATACTTGTCTTGCCAACTTGTGTGGAAGTATTCAAAACAATGTTCAAATTGCGTGCTCAAATCACAAAGACCACCCCCATCCCACACATACAAAATCATCTGTCTGATAACATATACTTGTTGTGTCCAGCAAAGCCAACCATTCGCATGTCTCCTCTAAACAGTTCTCCCAAGATTTGACCAGCTCGGCACCCCATGATACACTCTTGTAGGACCTCAGAACATATGCCATGCAGAAAAACTTCAAGGCTTCTTTAAAATGCTTTAGGATACTCTGCACATAAGAGTAATAAAAATGTAACAAGAAAATGGTCAAACAAAAACATCTGATAATCTTTTTTTTCTTTCTTATTAGAAGGTATTAGAATTTGTTGGAGCTCAGTGATGTGGGTATATAAACTATAAAGATACAATTTTGGTCCGGGTTCAAGTTAGGAATTCAATTATGTTTCATATATAACCTGTGCATCTATTCAGTGCATCTATTCTATGACAGGCCTACCTTCTCTGCTTCTTCCGTCTCACTCTCAAGAGCAATGGTTGCCAGCTTCCAGGATGCCATTCCGATGTTCTTCAGTGCGGAAGCTTCGTCGTCTTTGTTACTGCTACACGCAAAATCACTCTTGTAGCGAGTGATGGCATTTTCAAGCCTGATACAAACCGTGGCGCTGGTATTCTCAGTAGCTGATTTGTAGAAAATGTTATCGCGCTCTCTTTGCTTTACTAGTTCTGTTGAATTGGGAAGAGTCACATGTGGTCTGGTATTTTCTGTAGATAAAAAAGAATCAATGATAAAAATTCCCAGGGCGGGGAAGACGGGGGGGGGGGTTAAGGGAGGTCGCCCCCCGGAATATTTGAAAAAGTGCAAACAAAAATGTACAGCAAATACTGGCTAAAGACTGCAACACACTTTAAGGCTCGGGAGGGCACAAGAGTGCATCGTTTAGACTCATACAAATGCAAAAATCATCTCGCTCGGTCGCTACGCTCCCACGCATAATATCCGTCAAAACGTAAAAGTGAATATTGTAGAAAATCCGTATTCCGTTTTTATACTATAGTTTTGCTAAGGAATGCAATTTTGTAATACCCTACACTTCCGTCACCTTTGCCCCTCTCGTTCACCAAGCTCCCTCATTCCTCACATTTCGTCCCCCCGGTCATGACAATAAATCGCCGCCCCTGAACATTCTTATACACTGTAGTTCTGAAATCTTCTAAATTTGAGCTGTCAGAAATGAAAAAAAGCTATATTACATCACAAATTTGTGCCGACAATTGCAATTTTTTGTTAAATTAATATAAAATTGCAAATTTAAGAAATTAAGAAAAGATATATTGCATGCTTAATATACCAGAACATGCAATTATTAGTCGAGAGAACTGAAGTGAAGTCATACCAAGTAACTATCTAGAGGTCTGTTAACATCCTCGGTTCTACCTTACATAATAACTGTGCTAAAAATTGGCAATGATGTAAGCTTTAACAAAAACATGTCTACAATATTGTAATTTTGGTAACTGCTTCATTCAGAACAGACCAGCAGAACAACCTGCTTTTAAACAGCTGTATTGCAGTAATGATATTCAGAACTATGGTTTGTAAAGGTATTTCATGTAGGAAGAATTAATTGAATAAATTTGTTACAATAGAAGCTACAGAACAAAACATGAACATTTTAGAGCCCAACCCCTCCCCCCCCCCCCCACAAAAAAATGGTATTCCCAAATGTCATTGTAAGAAAATGAAAATAAATGAGCCTTTTACTTGGCAGCTCTAATACGATACAATTATTCCAGAAGATATTTCAACCATCATTGTGAAAATTAAATCATCAATCTACACGGTGACTACACAAAACAAATCGAAGTTCTCAACAGTTAAGCTACGGTCACAAAGGTTCGTACGAACGATGCTTTCTTTCGAATCTCCCTGTTTTTCCATGGTCTTCCCGAATTTCCATGGTCTAAAAAGCGTTCGTACGGCGTTCGTAATGGCATTTTTGACCGAGGCTTAAAGCCTCGGATACCGTTACGGGCTGCTCTGAACGCCGTACGAACGATTTTAAGACCATTTCGTTAGATCTTCTTAAGAAGGCCGTACGAAACCAGCGTCCGTAGACCGTTCGTAGGCCGTTCGTAAGTTCACAGATTGGTCGATGGTCTTGTCCAAGATTTTGTTTAACCTCGTACGAAACCTCCTCGTCGTAAGGCGGCCGTACGAACGCCGTAATTACATCGTAAGAACCACACAAGATATTCGTACATTTCGTACGGTCGAGAGACAATTCTAGAAGCCTGAAATTTCTTATGATGATCGTAAGAAAGCCTTAAGTTGTGCATAGAGGGCTCATATGGCGTTTGTAAGAACGCCTTAAGAACAGAGAATCGTATGGCCTTCGTTCGAACAACTCCTGGCGTTCGTAAGGCATTCATAAGGTGCTCGTAAGGTGTATGTGCACATTTTATGCAATTTATGCAGCGCTTTTTTGCAATCCGACAAAATATACAAAAATATCGTAAGGTCTTCTCACGATGACTTGAGAATGCCGTCAGTTACACGTACGACCATCTTGTGAGAACAAAAACTCGTAAGATATAGCCGTAAGTCTGCCGCAAGAAGAACTCAAGGCATTCTTACGAAAAATTAAAAGGCGTTAATACGAACTCCTTAAGAAGGAGGTAAGAAAGACGTAAGAAACTATGCCCCATCTACGAATCTCTACGAACTCTGAAATTCGTACGAACAGGGAGATTCGTACGAACGCATCGTTCGTACGAACCTTTGTGACCGTAACTTTATATAAATATTTTCTTTGACACTTCTCTGACCTTCTTGATAAGTTCGCTTGTTCCGTAGACCAATCCCAGAATCTTTGCCTCGGTAAAGATTGTCAGTATCATCCGAATCAGAACCTTCCACATCCTGACTAAAAATCTGCACCGATTCTGCACTGTATCCCTCCGGAGCTAGAAACAAATCATATATCACCTCATCTCCAACTCGTATTGGGTCATCCCGTCGCAGACTATCTTTTGAAACGGCAGATTTGAGGAAAGATACATCCCTACCTGTATTATCCTCCGTTATAATCCCATATTCGCCAGTGTCATCATACAATTTTACTACTCCACTGACATCCGATTCTATGATTTTATTAGAATTACGTTTAATCTTCTTTCTGCTTTGTGACATGGTGATGTTTCTGCTTCGAGGTAAATCTTTTCGATCACTGTTTTCCTCAACCTA
Source organism: Strongylocentrotus droebachiensis (assembly GCA_035222895.1). NCBI lineage: Eukaryota > Metazoa > Echinodermata > Echinoidea > Camarodonta > Strongylocentrotidae > Strongylocentrotus > Strongylocentrotus droebachiensis. Next base: position 38,384 of record JAVYIG010010907.1, on the reverse strand, counting down.
CAGATAAAAGAAGAAGATAAATTGTATCATACAGCTAGAGCCGTTCTTATTTTATCGAAATGAGAAATGCAACTTAAAAGATAGGCAAACAAGTAGGTCTCTTTCTTGTCGCAGTTTATAATATAGATCTGGATGTTCATCCAAAAAAGAAATATACATGATTTTACAAACATAACATAAAGCATTTGCTTCACGTATTGCACATTGTCCATATCAGAAAATTACTCTACCGTGTGAGTAAAAAAAAATTTACACTCAGAATATTGTCATTTATTTTAAAAGTCAGCTATGAAAAAAAAGTTATCATACATGTTTTGAATGAGTGTTATATCCCGAATCGTTTGGTATCAATTGTGTGTGGTGTGCGTTGACGCTTGGATGAACAAAAAATGGAGAGTGCAAAAATCGACTTGCGCCAAAGTATTAAAGTAAATGTATCAAATAAGATTCATTGCACATGCTTTTTGCAGAAACAAAGTCACACACACAAACACACACGCGTACAAAGTTCTTTGATATTAGGAATGTGTGGCATGATTAATTTTGTTAAGGATGTTATTTGGAACAGCAAAGACCTGAATTAATACCTAAATCTCAATTGTTTTATTCAAACATTACATAAGCATTATTGGCGCAAGTCGATTTTCCTGTTCATCCAAGCATGAACACATACCACACACAAATGATACCAAATGATTTGGGGTAAAACACTCTTTCACAAGATATATAATAATTTACTGTTTATACATTGTAGATGATTTTTAAAATGATTAGCAATTTTCTAGGTGTAAACTTTTTTTTTGACTCACACTGTAGAGCAATGCTCTCGTAAGGACAGCGGGTTTTCCCCAAGTCCTTCACTATCATACAGCTACAGACCCTTGTAAGTCGTAATTACATAAAGTCTGAACTTTTTGAGTTGTAGACTACTCCCAGCAAGTGCTATTAGGCTGTTCTCGATGATTCTCGACCATCAAGCTGGATTAGGCTTTACTCAAGACATCATGTATTTAACTGAAGTGTCATAGTAAGCAAATATTAATCGACTACGAGGGTAATGGTATAGTATTAATGACTGCTTTGAGAGAAATAGTTGTTTTTATACGCTCAAGGGAAGGTTAGAATTGTGCTATTGCCCGAGGCGTGCCGTGGGCAATAGCACAATTCTAACCTTCCCGAGAGCGTATAAAAACAATTATATACCTCACTTAAGTAATCCAGCAATCTTATTGGTCGAAATTGCATTCATAAACTTTAACTGTTCCCGAAAATTCGCAGTAACCATGGTTAAAACAGACCTATTTTTCCAATAACCATGGTTATTGGGAAAATAGGTCAGTCTCCATGGTTACCCCATAGGTTTACATGTTAAAAAATGGTTTGAGCGATCGAGGATACCGTACGTGTGCGAAAAATTGGTCGGTATTTTCATACAAGACAAGACAATTCCAAACAAGACAAAAATGGCTCAAGAATCTCTCCCAAGATTTCAACTTATCAAATGCAAGACTCGCTGACAGCAAGAACAACAAAAAGGGTACGTGAAATTATCCATAAACATGTTCGTTTAGTTGCTGAAAAAGCATAGACGTATAGACTGTAGACGAAAATAGATCTAGTTGTCAGGGTGTTGATCGCGCACCCGATGTTGTGTGTTAAAATTATTCCCATAGAGATTGTACGCAATGCATTCTCTATGCAGACGAAAATAGATCTAGTTGTCAGCGCACCCGATGTTGTGTGTTAAAATTATTCCCATAGAGATTGTACGCAATGCATTCTCTATGCAGTCTACGTGCATTCCGCGACCATGCAAAAAAGGTCAAGTTTTTTTTTTAAATTCGAGATTCAAACCTTTATAATCTGTTGTGATGCTGAATGTGATACTCAATAAGTGAGGTGTCATATGAAAGCGCAGGTTCTTCTCCATATTCCCCACAGGGCCGGCCCACCCCCAAAATTGTAAAAATATCTTGCTTACGGTATATAGACTAGAACTAGTCTAGACCCTCAAAGATACACTCATAAAAACAACCGTGCAGATAAGGTGGTGTCATTAGTTGACTCTTTTGTTTTCGGCATATAAAAGTATTAATGACTGCTTTAATATTCGAGAAATAGTTGTTTTTATACGCTCTCGGGAAGGTTACAATTGGGCTATTGCCCTCGGCACGCCTCGGTCAATAGCACAATTCTAACTTTCCCTTGAGCGTATAAAAACAACTATTTCTCTCAAAGCAGTCATTAATACTATACTATCATCGCCGAGGTGATCTCGGGGCTACTATATCTTCCCGAGCCGCAAGGCGAGGGAAGATCCGAGATCACCGAGGCGATGATAGTTTGTATCCATTGCCCGAGTAAACGAGGTTAATATTTGTTTTATATCCCACATCGGCAATTTGGTCTATTTAAAGTGAATTTTACATAAAACAACTGATTTTGCAGACAGTTTAGCTTCAGCTAGATTTTACAAAGCACAACATGCGTACATAATTATGTAATACAGTCGATGCGCGCTCATTTGACATTGACATTGACTTTGACATTTCGCGTAACCTACTTTCCTATGCTTATTCAATGCGCAAGTCGCGCAAGTGGGGCAGCAGGTAGATAGTACTTATCTATACCTTTTTCGTGCTCTGTACAATCGCAATGCAAACAACTATACATGAGGGATATAATAGATTTCATGTTTGCAGACTGGTAATGAATGATCTGTACAGGCTCTCGCTCTTGATGTCACAATGCTTGTCGAAACAAAGCGATGTAAACATCGCTAAACTAAGTACAACATCCCGGTCAAGCATTTACCCAACTAGTAACTATCCCCCTTTTTTGCAATCTTCATAACTATAAATCCCACCCCCCCCCCCCCCCCCCCCAAAAAAAAAAAAAAAAAAAAAAATGCAAACAAACAAACAAACCTCTTTTGATCTATTGACCCCTGTTATTAACTAGTAATTTCTGGAAAAAAACAATTTTGAATACATTTGGCATATACCTTCTTGATGTAAAGTTCAGCTTTAGCCTCTATATATTATACATGTATACATTTTTGAAATAATTTAGCAAAGTTACCTGTAGAAACATGCATTCATGAGATACAAAACAATTCTGTACTGAAATTCTTACACACGTTGAACAAAATTCGCGACTTAATCTTACCTAATACCCATGTAATATCTGTTCGAATTCCCCATACCCTTTATACGTGTAAAAAAAAATACACATATAGTATTCTAGAATATGTAATTCTTGTTTTATATTTATAAAAAAAAACAATTTTAATGCGTGTGGCACCCTGTACCCGTAATTATATACTCCACTATTTGTGGTAATGCATATCCTCACAAAGTCCAATACATTTCTATAAAATTATATGTTCATTCCTGTATTTACTTTCAGAGAATTTCAAAGGCACAATGCACGAAGGTGCAAAATACATAGTCACAATTATCAGGAATATGTAGGCATATGAACATACATAAATATACAGCACATGTAAAATACTTGTAACCCTTGTTCTTCTTTTGAAATAACTCTTATATTTAGCTTCAACAACTACATTAAAGATACAATATAAAATTATAAAAAAACTATGTTACTAAAATTGTATATGACACACACAAAAAAGGAAAAACACATTGGTTGCATGTACACTGTTGGTCATAATAGTGGCCTGGGGGCTCACAGTAACGAGGCCATTGCTTAGCCAATGAATCATGACTGTACGCAGCGGGCGCTATAGGGTATGTCGACGCCCCCACAAAAACAAAAAAACAAAAAAAATGCAATAAATTTTCAATAATTCATTGCATTTTGCCCCGACCCCCAACATAAAAAAATCTTCTATGTGGGCATGCCTTGACCCATAATGCATGGCCCTACAGAGGAATTTTTCCTGTTGGGGACTGGGGGAAAATGTTTTTTTGTGTTTGTGGAGGCGTCGACGTACCCTAGCGCCCGTTGCGTACAGTCATGATTCATTGGCTATGCAATGGCCTCGTTACTGTGAGCCCCCAGGATCAAAACCGTGTCGATGTGCTATATTAGTGTCCTTTTATGAGGCATTAATCCCCATTACTGTCAGTTATGACTTAAGGACGTAGGTCCCCAAGTTGATTAGCATAGTAGCACACACATGCTTTATCAGTCACGCAAAACAAACACTCCCCAATTGTCATTCAATAAAATCTGAGAATGTTTACTATTATCTAGATCTATTAGGAATAAATCATTGTCAACTTCATTCAATAAATTGGGGTAAAATATATTATTCCACCATTATGACCAACAGTGTATTTCTGCATAGATTTCATGCATACAAAATATAAATTCCATACATGAATTATCTTAATGTGCTGCAGTTCTACATGATAAATTTCCCAACAGTCTTTCCAGTAAATTTGTCACTGTTTGCTGCATCGAAGTATATTGTCAATCACCATGTTTAATAATGTTACTTCACGCAAATATTCAAACTATATGCAGAGTCAGGCCCCTCCTCTTATCAGAAGAAATCGCAATGTCCTAATTGTTCGCAAGTTGAAACCTCAGTGATGTGCTTGAAGCTCTCCTGAAAAACAGTATATTCGTGAAAATCGCTTAATTTGCGTTGAGTGACTGAATCCATCCTCAATCCAAAGAATAATACCACGATTCACATATTATCCTATAACACAAAGGAGGGGCGAAGTTGCTTTTCACACACCCATTCGGCCAATGAGTGGAATTGCCAATTTGGTGAGTGTAAAGATCGCATATACACATACAACAGCGAAACCGGGCTGAACAGATTAAACGTTAACAAAAAGCAGAAATTACGAAGATGTTAACCATCAAGAGACTCCTAATAGATTGCAATACTGGTTAATTGATTATATCATTACAAATTTTTATTTTCAGTTTTCTTTACGGATAACTGATTTTTCTTATAAAACTGAATTATGGCGTATATTTATATCCAATACTGAATGAACGCCATTAAACTATTACCAACAACAACATACAACAGTTATACTATTTACCTGCAATATATGTTTGTTTTTTATACCCCTTAGGTCTGTGTTTATACCCCCTCCCCTCTTCCCCCTCTAATATGCATCATGCCCAACATGTATTTGTGTCATTGCTGGTTATCGTTATCTTCACTCTTACACTCAATTATCTTTGTTAACTATAATTTTGACATGTGTTATCCAATAAAGACAAAAATGAGAATGATCCTATTTGTTTGGATTGAAATTAATACAAATTTGAATTTGAATTTTTGAAATTTGTATCGATCATGCGCTGATGCCTGACGGATACATAAACCATATTAAAAGCATATATTGCATGTAAATAGTATAGCTGTTGTATGTGTACAATGCAATCTTTGCATTAGTCAGAGAGGCAATTCCACACATTAACTTTGAATGGGCTACCTTCATCTCACAATGGGTGTGTGAACAACAACTTCACCCACAAAGAAGAGGCGCATGGGCTCGCACCTCGAGGTGATTTAATTCACACATATTACACCACAAAACACAGTTGCGAAATCCATGCACTAGGTCTACTTGGATTCCCACGGTCAAAAGGTCGTTGAATGCTCGAGTGATCAAAAATGATCAACATAATGGCTCACATAAAGTGATAGAGGGGGCGCTTGGCTCGCACCTCTTCAAATAATTCAATAACAATAGTGAGCATGCAACATATACTTTAACGCTCAAACACTACGCTGTGCTACACCCTCACTGATCTTACGAGGCCGTCCTTTCCTGCGAAGACTTCGATCGCTTGCTCCACCCATCAGCCACTTATTTCTTCGTAGTTCGTCAACGATCAAGGCTATCTCCTATCTTGAGGTTCCTCATCCCGTTCTGCCACACTGGGCGTCCTTGCCTAGGTTGCATTCCCCCTCGTCCTGCGCCATAACAGGTCCGCTAAATACTGGACCTGTCTCCACCCACCTTCGACGACCATAGGAATCCCCTGAAACACATCAGGACGTAGAGTGTTGCTCTGTCGGAATAGAAGCAGATAGTTCAGGGTCTATGGCTCTGGATCTCTTACATCATCAGATGTCAGTGTGAGAGGACGACCATTGATGATGGATTCGACGAAACACATCATGGAAGATAGAACATCGCCATCAAGTACTTGCTGCTTCATAACAACATTCATCACCTTCCTTGCTGTTCGTATATGATCTGTCTCCCCTATATGCTGCCCCTGCATGGGACGCTGACGGGGCATTGAATCGCAATTCAAATCCCTTCTACAGTAGATGATCGTGGATTTTCTACAGGTTCTAACTTTGTCCCCTCTCTCGCTCTCTCAGCTCACGCTTCGCATCTACAAGGTTGGTGCCATTGTCACAACTAACCAGTCCTGGCCTTCTTTACTGGAGAAGAACCTCTGCAGGGCGTTCCAGAACGAGTGTTGTGTTCATGGAGTGAAGAATCTCGATGTGGACCGCTCGAATGACCAGGCATTTAAACAATAGCCATACTTCTTCAATATTGACTACTTCCTTGTCTCACGAAGAACTATCAAAAGCAATCCATTTCAACATGGCAAAAGGGTGGTTTCTCTTGAGTCACCCTGTATGCCTGTAAGTCAGCAATATTCTGACCCACTGGGGCTGCTGTTTGACATTTACATATTTTAAAGCAAACTCCGAATTTCTGCATCTCCGCTCGTCTCCCTCTGATCACCACTGCTGTCTGATGATATACCCGAATGTCCCGATATATCATAAAAATGTCTAACGACTAGATTCACTACATGATACTTCGGCGGCAGAACCAAAGGATGCATTCTTCTCTCCTCTAGTGGGGGTATTAAAGAGGTGTCCACCATCATAAACAGACATAAAAGTCTGTGAAATATCAACTGCGGAACCTTGGGTTCATACAAACATCTTTGACTCAACAAGCATGTAAACAATTAATCCATGCATTAATCTATTCTCGCTTGGATTTGTTTGTAATTTTATTTTATTTGGACTCACAAAACAGCAGCGAGACAGACTACAATCCCTCCAAAATAATAATTATATGAGACCGCGCCATACGCCTTCTCTGTTGCGTCTGAAAAACGTTTCAATGCAAACTCTGAAACTTCTCCCGAGGTCTGCCTTTTAGGGTAATTCACGGAGTTACTCCTCCTACTGACGTCTTTCTGCGTCTGCAATCTGGTCATCCCAGCCAATATTCATCTTTTTCAGATCCTGCAACGTCATCTTTACCTTAAAAACAAATGGGCTGGCATATCCAATGGGATCATACACTGAATATATTTCACTCAGCAGACCACGACGCGTTTGTTTCTTGTGGTGAACGTGTACATGAAGCTATCCAGCTCCACATTCCAAGTTATCCCTAATACTCTTTCAAAAGGAAGAGCATCATGATTGAGATCTAACCCCTTTGTATTCTTAGCTCTATATTCTCTTGGAACAGAATCCAGGACTCGAGGTCTGCTGATTAGCCGCATAGTCGATAAATCATTTAAAATTATTTTAAAATTAAAAAATGCAGGAGACTGCCATCTTAAGCCTAAATAGGCTTATAACACTAGTAAGAATAATAGTTATCACAAGCATATACTCCGGCATAAAAATCGATAGGACCACCATATCTCAAAATAATGATAAAGTGATAATTATAATAATATAAAAAGATAGCCCTTGCATTACGTTAACACAATCTGGCTATGAATTTATTGAGGCAGAGGATATTACAATTTTCTTGTTTTTTTGTATCATCTTGCATGTCTTCAGTTGTTTTGGGCACTTTAAAAAAAATAGTAATCAGATATATATCGACATTACCACAAAAGGTAAACTCAATACTGATCATGATCTGGCAATTAAAGTGACTCAGTTACATTGCCTCACATTCTGAAACAAAATCCTGAATTTATCTCATGCTGCAATCATAATTATAAACCTTCAGGTTAGACAGGAATTTCATGACTTTTACAAGCCGATCGCCTGTCTGATTATCAAGATCTTTATGATTGGGAAATGAAAATTCATTGTTTGTTTTCCTAACGCTTTTTAAAACACTACAGTCTATTGGGCAAAATAAGTATGGTAAAATCGGTCACTCAAAGATTTTTTACTTTTTTGAGGCACTTCATGATCAGTTTTGAAGCGCAATTTTGTTAGGGCTTCAATATTACACCATATCACAGACACTGATAACACGTAGGGCCATGCATCTCAAAGTTAACATTGTTAAACGATGCCTTTAAGGCCAATTTTAAATTTTGCTCAGTTTATTGTCTATAGAAACTATATCAGAGAATGTTTTGGAAGTGAAAAGCACAGGATACATGCTGTAAATTTGATACAAGAATTAAAGGTAGAAATTCGCACCTATCTCGGTATGAAATGTAATCAAAATAAATTCGATACAAACGAAGAAACAAAAATATTTTTACATTATTTTAGTTAAGGGATTATTTTCACATAAGTTTCATGTTTTGTACTGTATATGATATGTTACAATTGCATTAATTCTGTATATAAACACTGTTGTAAATAGCTGTTATTTTATTATAGGAACAAATTAAGTCCCTCGAAAGAGGATAAATAGAAAACAAATGAAGGCCAATTGCAAAACAAATGTAATCATTAAAAAGTGCCCCACGTAAATACAAAATAATTTTATTCACACATTGCATCATTATACAGTGTATACAGAGTTACATAGAATTATTTTTTGGAAGAAACAAAACGAAACTTATTATATCCTATATTAGTAATAGAAATAACATCTCCAATCAACAACTTTATTATGCATCAAACCATTACTTAGTTATGTAACTTTTTAACAGTATGCAATAAAATCATTTGTCCCGATTTAAAGCTTACATCTAGTATTCAAGAAAAACGTTGATTTCAACAGTCAACCTTTCATTCTTCAGTTATAAAAACACGCACGAAAAAATTTCACAAGTAGAAATAATTCAGTTGTTAGGTGTATAAAATCTTCAGGGACAGCCCCTGGCCCTGCATTTGCCACCAAAACAAAAGCAAAATAATAGAAATATAATCATTATTTTATCCAGCTCATGACAAAAAGATAATATTTATTAACCTGAATGCCAATTGCCCCTACTAGATCATCATCCTCTACATACTTTGGCAAACCAGTGCAATCATACAGAATTCAGTTTAAGATAGTTCCACTTATAATTCGTTGAATTTAAGCCCTGATAAATCATGGAAATCAAATTTCTCTATTCCTCAAAATTTGGTGTTATAATATATGTATATATTTAAGCCTTGGCGTAAAAGGAACGATAAAATAGCACATCTAGTAATTCATCTAGTCTATTCTAACCAAAAATAAAATATAAATATGTTGAAAGAAACACGAGACGAAAAGTAGATGATAGAAAAAAACCTTTCGTGTAAATCGGATATATCTGAAAGTGGTGTCGAATTTGATATTCTGCCGTGTCTAGGAAGATAATGAAAAAAAACACGATTAATACAAAGAATTTCAAAATATCAACCTAAGTTTCACCTATAGTTTATCCCGTTATAGTATGGAAATCAAATTCCTCCATTCTTCCAAGCTTGGTGTGTTTTTTATATACATATAAGCCTGGGCGTAAAAACAGACGATAAATGTAATATATAATTATTTATTTAGTCTATTAATAACTTGTTGAAAGGTACACGGGACTAAAAGTAAATGACAGAAACAAACTTTCCGGTTATGTGGATATATCTGAGAGTGGAGTCGAATTTAATATCCTGCCATGTCAAGCAAGATAATATATAAAACACGATTGCAAAGAGTTTCGATAAATCAGTCTCAGGCAAAACAAAATATCCAGCCTTGTTTTCCATTATCTATTAAAATATAGGAACATTATAAAGACCTATTACATAATCTGAACATGATTTCTTTAGGACAAACAAAATGGTTATTGTTCCACATTCCAGATAACAAAGTTGTCTCATTTATAAGATTAACAAGAAAATGCATACAAAACAATGCTAGACAATAATATAGGGAAATAATGTGAAATATCGAGAAGCTATTTAAGAAGCAAAGCTTGTAGGCCTATTATAGTTGATTTCTCGAAAGTCATGCCGCCGTTGCTCTGCTACTTAATTTTGGCTAGTCGCAGGCTCAGACATTTGGTAATTTCACATGAGAGTAACTGCCACTTGATACCATGGACGTTCTTATCAACCTTGTCCGGGTGATAGTGGCTGATGGCTCGAATCAGTAGCTTCTTCTGCGACGACGACGACGACGACGACGATGTTGATGATGAGGTCAAGGAAGGCTGTGTTTCCTTAGTACCCTTAGGAGGCCACGATTGATAGACTTGCTTGACGAAGAGTTCGATGGATAACTTCAAGAGAAGATCTAGTGCTTTGATGTCAGTCTTCAGTTGGTCCATCGCAATCTCCTTCTCCTTAGCCTCCGCTAGTTCCCGTTGTTGACGCGCTTGTGTATCTTCAAACATAAACATGAGAGAGAGAGAGAGTGAGAGAGAGAGAGGGGGAGAGAGAGAGGGGGAGAGAGAGAGAGGAAGAGAGAGATATATATCATAGGAATTTAATCCACACATTCATTGATGTAAACTATTTCATCACCGTTTTCATTGTTTCAGTTTCATTTTTTTTAATTTGTTATTTGTTTTATTATCTTTCGTAACTGTTTCCAGTTGCTCTGAATATGTTCAAATTATACATGTCTTATTTCATTTAGTATGTGCCTAATACTCACGATTTAATATGCAGCCTACTATCTAGAAATAGTAGTAATAACAGCAGCCAACTGCTAATGGAAAATGCGCTATATAACATTATTATTATTATCATTATCACTATCATCATCATCTTCATTATCTTTACCTTTTGCTCTGGCTATAGACCTCTTGACAAGGCCTTCGTGGTACTCTACATTCTTCTTCAACGCAGTGACATCCAAACGAATGATCGGGTCTACATTATCACACATCTTCTCTGCCTCCCCCAAAGGAACACGACAGTCCTTCAAGTACCTGAATGGTCATGATGACATTTTCAAAGAAAGTTTTGAAGCAATAATTTATTTTATTCTTCTTCGTTTTCCTGATGAATCAAAATAATATTACATTCAAGATTACTTCATTCATTAAAAAATCACATGAACTTATGGCAATTAGTCAAGATTTCTAATGACTACATTTCATTAAATTGAAAACAACCATTTTGCTTAAGAATGAAATTAACAGTAACCTTACATTTCCCTTAAGAGAAAGAAAATATTGCGGAATATTGGAAACAAAAGAAATATATTTATAATTACCCTTGACAGTTTTCATATTCGTCGAACTTCAATGCTTCTTTGCCTTTCTTGAAATAGATGGTTGCAATATAAAGATATCCTTCAACTTTGGCGCCACATGAAGGTAGGTATCCCAAGTATTCAGTCAGAGCAACTATCCGATCTGAGAGGAGAACGGAAGAAATAATTCTTATCAAGTCATTTATTTGTGCACGTCGTTAACAAGGTCAGTTGTGTAAGACTGTTTTACATCTTGGTTCTGGTGTCTAGAGTAGACTAAAGACATGAGTATATCAGAAGCGTTGATAATACATGTACATACATTCATTGCATAAAGTACATTATGACAACAAAGAAGGGCAAGCAAGGTAACACGAAGTATGAAAAATATAATTAACAAAAACCATGGCAATTAAAAAAAGAGATGAATAGATAACCTATGGGGCAGTTCCAGAGAGACTTCATCACAAATCATACCTCGTAATGAAGAAGGAAAATAATTCTAGATGATTATCTGGGAGAGCATATCCCTTATGGAACAATTATGTTACCAGATAGTGAACCACACTGTGTAACACATAGTCAAACACAGTGTGGTACACAGCGTGCTATCACATGTGGGCCACATGTGATTTTGGGACATGTGGTAACGCTGTGGTATACCACAGCGTTACCACACTATGGTACCCACCACATAGTACACCACAGCGTTGCCACGTGTCACAAAATCACAGGTGGCCCACACTGTGGTACGCACCACATAGTACACCACAGCGTTACCACACGTCCCAAAATAACATGTGGCCCACATGTGGTAGCTCGCTCTGGGACCAAATACATAAATACCACATAGTCTAACACACTGTGGCATATACCACATAGTCTCATATTGTGATATCCACCACATAGTCCATCACACCTTTCAGATGAAAACAATTATACTACTATTTTACTACTAAATTTTGCCAATGGCAGCAATTAACACAGTATCACTGATTCATCTGCTATTTCCAATGTAAAGGCATTGGTAATAAGTAGGTTTGTTTGTTTCAGCGGGTTTTATACTTTTTCATATACTTGTATTTTATTGAATATATTTTAGTTCATAGTTAAAATTTCCCTAATTCTTGTTAAATTAAATGTAATTTATACAAAGTAGTAAAATGTATTAATAATTGGCATTTTATATTTTGTAGGACTTTCGAAATTAATTGCATGTAGCTAAATCATCAGTAATTAAGAAATATGCTTTAAATTCAGATAAATTGTATAAAAACATAGATCTGCACGCACCCCATATTCATTATGCAAATTAACTGATGTCAACTGGTACAACTGGAGATAAGCCCACAGACTATGTGGATATTACTTTGTGGTAAACCACATAATCGAAAAATCTCCCACTGACAATATACTGTGAACACAGAGTTTACACATAAAGATTCATACCACATTGTGGTAAGTATGTACGACAATGCGATCTGAAAAACCCACACTGTGACAATACTCACAGTTACGAGGCCATGATTGTACGCAGCAGGGGCTAGGGTAGGGGGCAGTTTCCATAAATATAAAAAAAACAGAAAATCCAATAAATTTTCAATAATTTATTGCATTTTACCCCGGTCCCCAACATAAAAAAATCCTCTGGACGGCCATGCATTATGGCTCAAGGCATGGGCACACAGAGGATTTGATTATGCTGGGAACCGGGGTAAAATGCAATAAATTATTGGAAATTTATTGCATTTTCTGTTTTTTTTTATTTATTTATGGAAACTGCCCCCTACCCTAGCCCTCGCTGCGTACAGTCATGGTTCAGTGACAAAGCAATGGCCTCGTAACTGTGAGGCCCCAGGATCAAAACCGTGTCGATGTGCGATATTAGTGCCCTTTTGTGGGGCATTAATCCTCATTACTGTCATTTATGACTTAAGGGCGTAGGTCCACTACTTGATAAGCATAGTAGCATACACATGCCTTAGCAGTCACGCAAAACACACATTGTCAAATTATTATTAAATAAAATCTGAGAATGTATACTATTATCTAGATCTATTTTTTTTTAATTATTTTTAAAATAATTCCATAAATTGGGGTAAAACAAAAATATTCCAGCTATATGAGCGACAATGTATATAATACCATCCTCATCCTTAGGTCTGATCCAAGTTCTGATATCATTCAGGCAATCCTGAATTGACTTCTCCAGATGTTTGGCCCATTTTTCTCCTTTGCAGTTTCTTTTGGGGTAAGCTTTGCCGAAGTACTGCAGAGCATCTTTGAAGTATTCGTGAATCACCTGTTTCAAACATTGAAAGAAGGTAAAGAGAACGCATTGGTGTTAGTCAGTGATGTAGCAACATGGAGCATGGGACCCCCCCCCCCCCCCCACCCCCACCCTCTTCTGTCGAATGGCGAACAAAAGAAAACGCGAGAGGGAAAGAAATGGGAAGAAAATGGGAGAGATGTAACTTGAAAAGAATGCCATTGACCATTCAATATCTGGACCCACGGATGCATGTATTATGCAGCAGTAGGGTCTTTGTGAGTTTCATAGTGGAAATTACATATGTATGTATATTGTTTCAATTTCACTTTATTAACAATCATGATTATTAACAAATGAAGTAATAGTACATGTATACTAGCATACAGTTGTTTAGATACTTCAAAAGAAAGTATATCAAAGTCATATTTTTTATCAACAATGCAGGGCTAATACGTCCCATTATTTGTGAAAGAATACGGGTTACACGATGTACAGACACATGTCGTCTGTGTGGGGTCACAAGGGCGTTAACCCCATGTCAAATTATGGACCAATGCCATTGTGGCTTCAAACAGACGATGTTACATGAATGCGAGATGGATATATAGAATTTAGAAACAATACATGTGACTCATGTGTAAGAAACATAATATATATATATACATATCCTAGTCTCATTTACGAGACTGACTCCTAGACAACAACATCAACAACAAAAACAAATACCTTATCTGAAATGGCCAAGTTTTCATTCGGTTTGGAGTACATTGGCAGTCCACGGAATAAAGGACTGTTTTTTTTTTCATTGTTTGTTGATAAAGAAAAAATGCATTTCGCAATGTCCTCAACCGCATATTTCCCCTGACGCGTCGGTTTATGACCCCCTATGATGGAATGAATTACTCATTTTTGAATTTCTGGTGCTTAATTGAATAGCAGAACATGAGGCCACGCATGAATACGTTGTATGGAAAATGGAAAATCCAAAATCAAGGGGTACATTATTATAGATTATGTAACAAAGTCAAATCTATATACATTTTGGTCAGAAGCACATCCAGTTGCCATCTTAAGCGTTGCTAATCTCCAAGACGTTGTTGCCGCGTTTTTTGCCGCTGATACCAAATCATCGTCCCTAGACGCCCAGTTGTAGGCCTTCTTGTAACATGCAAGGGCACTCTGGAAGAACAAAAACACAAGGAAAACAAATCATATGGAATTATTTAAAGAACTGATAAACTCGTTGCATATTTCGTTTACAAAAACATCCGTCATAGATCTGAGGCAGTCGTTCGTTATTGATGTCAAGTGTTATGGTCCTTCAAACATTACCACTGTTAGGATCATTTTGAATTCCGGGGTTTTGCCTTTGATAAATGCTGAGCAAAAGCATGATATACTGATTCGTAACTCAACACCTTATCTTTGAAAATATGAATTCATTGTAATAAGTCCTTCTATATCTTAGTATCTATGACATTTAAATTATCAAAATGGGTTGCAATGAGAATGAAATTAAAGGGCTTTTATGCTGTGACGTCATTAACTAAATGATTATATCGATAGGTGTTACTATTTTCATAAGTTTTCCTCAATAGCAAATTACTCATTCCTATTTCTATTTTAGTTAATCTGAGGGCTGCAAGCACATTGAACGTTATGCTTATGCTGTAGCCCTGTTACATTATGTTAATTTAATTCACATTGATTATGCTCTAAGCATGTAACTTGTTTTTGTTTTCTTTTTTTATATTTTCTTTAATGTACTGTATATTGGAAAAGGGTATTCATGTAAATGTTTACAAATGTAAATGTCACATTAATGCACCTGAATATGTATGTTTGAAAAAAGATAGACAACTGATATAGAAATCAATAAATACCTTGTAACTTATAGATTTGACCATGTCAAAATATTGGTCTCGAGCCAACCTGAAAAACGCGTTGCCTCTCGCCCTGCTAAAACTTGAGAGAGTAGTTGAAGGGTTCTTCTCAGTGTCTGCCTTAGACGGATTACCAGAACCTAGCAACAAGCAACAATAAGGGAAAAGTAAAATCATCTTATTCCATAAAAGTTACACTAAAGGAGAAGCATTTAAAGAGAAGTTCGAGTTCTGATAGAACTGAACATAACATGTGCGTTATCTCATACTTTTCATGTCACTGTGTAGAATATCAAGGACTGTCCCTAAAACTCAATACAAAACTTATGGAGATAAGAGAAAATAAAGTTCTAGTCAAGAAAGTCTGTAAAATGTAAATGCGACCAAAAGCATCTAACATTATAAATAAAGGGTCAGGAACTCGGAATTTCCTTCATTGGTATTTCGTATACTCACCTGTAGATTGGCTCTCCTTGGAAGCAGTACTTCCTTTCGTCTGTTGCTTGGCATTATTGAGTAACTCATCGATAGTAGTTCCTTTCGTCTGTTGCTTGGCATTATTGAGTAACTCATCGATAGTAGTTCCTTTCGTTGATTTGACGTGGTCATCCTCGGTTCCCCCGCTTTTTGTTCCCTCTTTCGAATCGCCAGCAGGTTTGGCACTCCCACCATCACCAGGAACACTTCTGGTGGGCATCTGCTGCTTACTGGCCCCAGAGCCGAAAGACTCCCTACTGGTGTTCTTCACCGGAACACCGAAACGGTTCGATCCATCAGCGTATGAATAGCTGTACGTCGTTGAGCGTTGATCTCGCTGCAGGTTTGGATAAGTGTCAGTTTTGTTCGCACCGGTATTATAGGTGGTGTAGGTGGTGTTCTGTGTCCCCTTGCTACTTCCTTCCGACGAGACACCTGTGCGATAAGGGGAGTCAACGTGGAAAGGATTCTTGTGGATATCATCTCCTTTCTTGGTATCAAAAGGGGAATATGTACGTGGAGCAGGTTTTGGTTTCGGTATCGCGTCAGGATTTTTCCCCCCAGTATCTGACTTATTGGTATTGGTATCGGTTCCCCTGCTACCTCCCTGAGACGACGCACCATTTCGCGGAAATGATGCTCCAGTGTCAAAGGGATTCTTGTTGATATCAGCTCCTTTCTTAGGATCCCTTGAAGTTTTCAAGTGATCGAAAAAAGAATACGGTTTTCTGGTTGTGGTAGGAGGTGGTTGTGGGTTTGACTGCGTACTAGTGCTTCCCTGTTGTGTCCTTTGAAACGAGAAACTATTCGCTGTTTCGTTCTCCTTCTTGCTGCTGTAATGATAATCATTACAATCCTCGCAAAAGTAATTGAACTCAGGGCTATTTTCTTTGACACCTGTTTGTCCTTCTTGATATGTTTGCTTCCTCCCTCGACTGCTGCTTCGCGTTCTCCAGGGAGCACCATTGGATGATCTGATATGCGATCTTGATGAATCATCACTCTCGTAATCATCACTGTCTTTTTGTTCATGTCCACGCCCAACACTTCCTCCTCGACGGTGGCCACCTCTATCACCACTACGTTGTCCTCGTCCTCGTCCTCGTCCTCGTTGCCTTCGACTGTCCGCATTTCCTACGCCGTTTCCTACACCAATTCCAGATTCTTTTCTTTGGTAAAGATTGTCAGTATCGTCCGAGTCAGAAATTTCCACATCCTGATTCAAAATACGAACCGATTCTGCCCTGTACCCTTTCGGAGCTAGAAACAAATTATATGTCACCTCATCTCCAACTCGTATTGGGTTACCCCGTCGTCGAATATTTTTTGAAACAGCAGAGATGTGGAAAAATACATCCCTATATGTAACATCCTCCGTTATGAAGCCATAGCCGGCTGTGTCATTATACCGCTTTACTACTCCAGTGACTTCCGATTTCATGAATTTTTTAGAATCACGATTGCTCTTCTTTCTGCCTTGTGACATGGTGATTTTTCTGCTTCAAGATAAATTTAATAGATCCCTGTTTTCCTCAACCTATGCAGATAAAGAATAATATCAGTATACAGCATGAAGACCGCCGGGTCGTATTTCATCAAAATGAGGAATACAATGTAAAAGATTGACAAACAAGTATAGATCTCTTTCTTGTCGTAGCAGAATATAGTATTGATCTGAATGTGTTTCCAAAAAAGAAATATACAAACATGACTTATAGAGCATTTGCTTCACGTATTGCACAAAATATATAAGGACTTGGGAAAACCCGCTATTGTCCATATCAAATTACTATAGACTTTGTACTCTGATATAAAGAAAGCGGGTTTTCCCCCAAAGTCAACCACTAGTTTACAGCTACAGACCCTTGTAAGTCGTAACTACATATTCGAATTGTAGACTACCCAAAGCAAGTTCACCTAACTAGTCTGCAAGCACAGACCCTAATTTGACACTTTATCAAAAATAATTGTGCCTTGAGAGAAGCCTAGCCCAGCTACCTACTGATTGTGTCAGGAGCAGCTACAGTGCATGGCCTATGGTAGTCTTATAGTGCAGACTCACTTTTACGACTGACCAGGGTTTGTGCTTGTAGACTATCACCTAACTTTGGCACCTACCTACTAGTATACTGTTGTGCGTGCGCACACCTCCAGAATCGTTTTTTTTTTATTTTTATATAAGTGAATAACATGAACAATTGACTTATAAATTATGTTTATGTACTTAAAAGGTATAGACCAGTTTTGGAAACGCCCCCCTCTCGAAAAATGAAATGGAAACTCTTATTACCAATCATGTGATTTAAAAGGAAACTCAAATCTCATTTATTAGCGAGTACATAACCCCTGTATACTATTTTATGTGATAAAAAGATTTATTTTTTTTGTTGTTGTTGTTGTTCCTTCTTCACTTATATATATATATTTGTTTCGTTTTGTATTGTTTTTTTATTGTCCAGTAAATTATTTATGTACATAGTTATCTATTGCAAAAATATTTTAATTCAAACCTTTGGCACAGCCTCGACAAGTTCAAATTTATTTGAACTTTTGCAGTGACCCAAATTCCATTTGATTTCTTTACCTTTAAATGTACTGATCAGTGACCTTCTGATGTTTGTATAACTTGTATTTCTTTCTTCTTTTTTTTACACTTGTGTAATCTTTTATATACATATATGTTTTTTATTGAATGGAATGAATAAATCTTGAATCTGAATCTGAATGAATATGTTTTGACTAATATTTGGTAAATTATCATATCGATCCGACCTGGATAGATATCGCGAATGTACTTCAACATTAAACAATTGGGCATATATTTCTGCTTTTTTTTGTTTTGTTGCGAATTTAGGTTGAAGTATTGCCATCTAAACATCTGAAGGCAATATTTAAACAATATCGAATGGATATTTTGCACCCTAAACCCTTCAACTGCAATTTTACCACTACCGGTCTATACCTTTAAGTTTGATTTTGTTGCTCAGTTATGTATACTGCAAGTCTGCAAATGAGGTTTTGTTTAATTATGTTTATTTAAAAGCAATTAATATTAAAAACGATTATTTATTTGCATGTTTTTGTTTGTAAAACACATTTGGAGGAATACAACAAAGTTACAAAAAAACTATATCAAAAGTGTATGTGAGTGCGTAATTGGGTTTTTCTCGCTATTGAAATATTGGCAACAGTAGTGAGGAATGATGAGGTCATTAAAGGCGTTACTGAATGAATTGAAGTCAAATGAGTTTTATATGCAGATGATATGACAATATTTGTTACAAATAAAGAATCAGTAGAAAGAGTAAAGGAGATTTTGATGTTGTTTAAGAAAATACGTGGTTTACGGGTTAATGCGGAAAAAATAATATGAAATTGGGGAAAAACAGAAATCAATCAGAGATACTTCCCTTTGGGAAATAAATATTGGTTAAAGAAATTAAGATTTTGGGAGTGTATTTAGCGTTAGAGGTCATAATAAGAGGATAGTTGAATTATTAAGGAGGTTTTAAGCAAGATTAAAAGACTTCTCGGATGGTGGAAACAGAGGGACCTCACGGTGTTTGAATCTTCTTTTTTTAACATAATGCATTATGTAAATTAAATTACGTTTTTGCTTCACTATTGGTTCCAAAGTGGGTAATATCGGAAATACAGAAAATATGTTTTGAATTTATTTGGAATGGGAAAGATCGAATTAAGAGATTAATTTTGTATCAAGGTTATGATGAAGGGGGGTTACGAATTACTAATTTTGACTCGTTTGTAAAAACTCAATGTATAATGTGCAGGCGCGTACGCAGGGGGGGGGTTAGGTTTAACCCCCCCCCCCCCTTGAGTTTTTGTCATGTGTATGTTTTGTGTATGTTTTTAGGGAGAAACCCCCCCCCTCCCTTTTGAGTTTTTTTTTTTTTTTTTTTTTTCATTTCATTTAAAAAAAATAATGCAATGGCTGACTTATAAAAGGTGACCTTACCCCCCCCCCCCCCCCCCCCCCCCACGGAACAAAATGTCAAATTTTCAAATTTCGAGACCAAAAATAAAAAAAGTGTCCTCTTACCCTCTTAAATGTTTTGGTTGGAAAATGCATAGCCAGATGGGTATGGTATAGTTATGGTGTTTTCTTCAATAACAGAAACAAAGACAACAACAGAAACCAAATCCAGGAATTATAAAATCAAATAGATGCTACAATGATTTAAACAAATTATACATTGTAGGTAAAATGCAGAACATTTTGTATTTGGGTCAATTTAGTGAAAGGTTATCATAAAAATATGATAAGTTTTGCATAAAAACATGGGTAAAAGGTTGCCATTGTAATATTCGATATAATGTATGTCATCTTGGGAATTGTTGAAAAGTAAAACAGGATTTTGTACAATTAAATCTGATTTAGTTTAAAAAAAGTAAAATTCTATAGTAACATTATTCAAAAATGCATTTACATATCACCCTTTAATTTAGGAAGTTATATCAGAGAAATAGAGAGAGAGAGAGAGAAAGTAGGAGAGTGAGAAAAGGGAGAGAGAGAGGGAGGATGTGAAATAGATAGGGAAAGAAAGAGAGAAAGAGAGAGAGAGAGGAGAGAGAGAGAGATTTAGAAACGATAAAAGCATGGGAAGAGTTAGAAGGTTGTAGGAAATTTTGTTTTTGACAATGATTTTTGATGAGGATTTGTTTGAATGCAATATAATTTAAGTTCAAAAATTTTTGCTGAAAATGGCATGCGGTCAATATCTCATTTTCAACATTTGTGGTTAAGAAAATTGTAGACGTATGTAATATTGGGGAAGCTGTTTTGAGAAGCGGATAACAGGAGTTTAGTGGATGTAATAGAGTATGGTATTTTAATGCAGTTTAACGGTACTTTGAAGCTCCTCAGAGATTTATTATCGAGGAAGGTTTATGAATATTTTATAGAGAAGTTACAACATTTATTTGTTTAGAAGATTTACGATGGACAGGGATTTTCAGATTTAGTAGGCCTGGGAAAGTTACTCTTGTTAACAGACTAAGATAAATTCAATATAAACTGCTTCATGGAGCAATAATACTAGAGAACACTTTGTTGAAGATAACTTGTGCTCATTTTGTAAGCAGATTGAAACATATTTACACTTGTTCTGGGAGTGTGTACATGTTAAAAGGTTATGGCAGAATGTAATAGCACAAGTTTGAGCTAAGTGAATTTAAGGTCTGACGATTGGGTGATATTCATTTAGGGTTGTCTGGTAATTCCCCACAAATATATATATATTTTTTTTTTTTTGGGGGGGGGTATTAAAATAAAAATATGAATTGTTAAGAACGCTTGTCCCTTTGGATTTATCTCCCTCTCTCCCTCTCTGTCTGCCCCCCCCCCCTCTCTCTCTCTCTCTCTCTCTCTATGTTTCTCTCTCTCTCTCTTTGTCTTTCGCTATGCATTTGTGGTCATGGCCTCCAATGTACCCACAAATTGTACATGCATGGATCAGCGAATGGGAAATTTAAGAAATTCTATTAATTTTCTTCGTTGTGGTGGTTGTTGGTTAATTTGGAAAATAATCATTACTTACTTACTGCCCATTATGCCTCCTGACACATAGGGCAGCAACAAAAGTCATCCACTCCTTCCGATCCTGGGCCAGTCTTTGGATTCTATCCCATGTGTGGTTCAGGTCTTCAATCTCCCCTTCCACAGTTCTTCGCCAAGTGTTTTTAGGACGTCCCCTCTTTCTTTTGCCTTCTGGTGTCCAGTGGAGGGCTGTTCGTGTGATGTCATCTCTGTTCTTTCTCATTACATGATACGTTACACACTTAATGACAACCTAGACAATAACCTTTCGATTCATGTCATTCTTTAATACAATTTAATACATACGTTTACTCTGAAAGAGGAACGTAATAAGTAAGAAAATGATACGAGACGAAAAAACAGTCCATTCCATTCCATTCTGACATTTATTTAAACAAAATTTAGATATAGTTATATCTAATCAGATAATATCATGTTTATTCTCATTGTAGGGCGTTTTCTCTCGGTTGAAAGTTTATGCGAGGGAAACAGTTACAAAACCCTAAGAATATTATTCTACCAAAATAGTAACGACGTAAATTCATCAACATTTACCCGACAAAAAAATGTTGATTCTTACAACGCAATATATACAACAAATAATACTAGGAACCATACTTACATACGTAATATGCAATTAATCGTCACCTCCTCGTGAATTGGATATGCCTCAAATAGATATCCCCTTCCATGCAAAATACATTATTGCTAACAATTAACTACAATAATGCACATTTCATCAATCATGATAATCTGTTTAGTTAATTTCAGTACATATATAGTGATTTCTTTCAGGCACACTCATTTTAAATGTATATACTTACATTTATATACGTGTATACATGAATGAATTTGTGAACTACAAAAATAAAGTAATGTTATGAACATAGCATTGAAAGTTTTAATGTCATATAAATACTTTAACATTTTTCAAAATAAATTTCCCTGTAATAACATGTATGGAGCATGTGGAATATCAATACCAAAGGGTGAAGTTTTGTATTTGTGCAATAAAAATTCATGCAAACCGTTAGTAAATGCTGATGTGGAAAGGCCTTGTTAGATCTGTTTTAAATGAACTTAGGATTTTTCCATTAAAATGATAAATCTTTTGAGAGTTACCATATGGTTGATGACATATAATAAAATAAAGTAACCATTAACCGAACATAGCACTAGGACAAATGTCAGAACACTTCCTTATTGAGTCTAGTTTCCAGTGATATCCATTACACAACGTAATCATAAACCCAATATTTAAACCAGACTACCAGTACTTTTAATTGAGTGCAGTCAGCGCTGGATAACTTTCCGACGAACGCGGGGTGGGGGGGGGGGGGGGGGGAGGGGGCAACACTCCCCGCAAAGCCACTTATCTCTAGTCCAACACATCTCTTGCCATCATCGTCACTTTCATTGCCGTCGTCTTCCCCACTGATGTCCACGCTCATCACTTCCTCCTCGCGCCGTCATCGTCGCCTTCAATTATCAGCTCCTCCTCCGTTTCAATCTTTATGCCTATACTTTCGATTCAATGAACAAACTATGCCTATGCAACAAAATACATATAGGTTGTAGACTGAAGGCTATAAATACACCCCAAAAAAGTAAGGAATCCCATGAATATAATCGCACTAAAATGGACACACCATTATTTCATGACAATTGCAGATACATGTTTTGTTCAATCCTGAAGAAAAAAAAAGTTGTTATAACAAAGTAAAGAGAGCATTTTGCTTCACAAATCTTAGCATTACATTTTTTCCCCATTAAACCGCAATATTAAATTTGAAAGATGTTCAACGACATGTTATGATGAACAATGGGTATTTCCGCTTTCCAGCCATGAGTTTGCAAGCACAAGCCCTTTGTAATGCATAGAACAGGATGTGAACTAACCTAGTTGTAGATGAGACTCTTAAATGGCCAGTAAATGATTCGAGGAGGGAGGGAGGGGTACGGTAGTCTTTCAATATACCATAAACAAAAGATTGCTCTATTATGATTTGATGTTTATGGCATTGTATGCATACTGTAATATGATAATAGTGAACAAATTAATATGAACAAAGTCCTGGAGTGATGTGACATTATTGTGTACATTCTTTAATGATTTTGTATATCGTACCGGTATGTTTTAATGATATTTAATTGTTATTTACTTTTTAATTTTGTATGATTTCAAATACTACTAAATGTTCATACCATTGCTTTTGCCGCTATCCTTGATTATTTTACCACTATACCCGCAAATGCAATATTGTAATATGAAGACCTGTTGTATAATTTGTCTTAGTCCATATGTTGGCATGTAATTATGTTTATACATTTTTCTTTTTAATTATTGTTTATTGTATTTAGGCAGTAGTAACATGACACGTTATCCTAATTGTTCTGTAAATGTTTACAATGTATAAATCTAATTCGTGAAATTCATGTGCCATTCAGTTGTGAAACTGCCATTCATGAAAGATGCAATAAAATACCATTTATCTATCTATCTATTTTCTCATGTTGATCAATCAAACAGTCGATCTCGTCAAGGGTCATGGTGGAATCGTATTTCGTGTAGAATCAGAAGTGATATCATTTCATGCATTCTTAAGTTTTATTACATCAGTATACATAGATGAAATAGGAAAATACAGAACTACAGTAATGGTAGGAATGTAATATCAAAATGTTAATATTGCCACAAAAATAATTCAACATTTTTATTAGACTAATGTAGCAGGGATGTATCATCAGCAGGGATGAAGCTTATGAAATAGCAACTGCCATAGAGCGCCTGGAATGAAGAATACGTCACCATCTTTTTGAAATAAAGTTCATGTATAACGTTTGTTCGTGGTGATTGCTGATTCAAAGTAAACATCTAGTGGGGTTTCATTGGAATTTGTATAGGATTTTCCATTTACAATGCTTTCTGATGAGAATGGCATAAAACATAAAAAACATTAACCTAAGAAGCATTACATGATAATTGCTTTACAACCTCTTTAAGTCTGTTTCCAAAGATATCCATTGCACTAACTCATACTCCCGATATTTGACAAGACTATAACTATAAGGTGAAAAAAGAAAGAAAGAAATTAGGAAGTAAGAAACACTTTGATTAATACTTATAAAAGCCTACTTTTAGTCCAGGCTTATGTTGGTGCATCATTAATCTGTACATACTAGGGTAGATTTAGTCAATTATAAAATATGGAGTGTCAAGTATCCATAACCTCATCCAGTAAAAACTAGATGGAACTTTGACTTCGCGCAGTCGAAATTGATACTTCCGCCAAAGAGCCATTTTACAAACCAAAACAGAAACAATTTTTAACATTCAATTTTGATTGTAATCCATTAACAGGTTCTCAGAAAATCGTAATTATTTTGCATAAACATGTATGACATGATCTTTGACCTCATGACCCTAAAATCTATTCAGCCATTGGATCTGCAAGATACATACATGTCCTGAGTTTGATGGTGAGGTTGTAATGATGTGATCAGAAGCTATTTGTCCATACATTATGAGCCCCATGACCTTTGACCTCATGACCCCAAAATCTGATCAGTTCATTGGCTCAGCAAGATACATACATGTCTTGAGGGTGATGGTAATCCGTCAATCGGTTCTGATGATAATGTGATGGCGAGCTATTTGTGCATACATTAAGAGCCCTGGATCCTTTGACATTCGCCCTCATGACCCCAAAATCTAATCTGTGCATTGGCTCTGCTATAGATACATACTTGACCCAAGTTTGGCGGTAATCCTGCAATCGGTTCTTGATATAATGCGATCAAGAGCTATTTTTGCACACTTAATGAGCCCTGTGATCTCGTGACCCCGAAATCTGATCAGTTCATTGGCTCTACAAGATACATACATGACCCATCTATCGGTTCTTGTGATAACGCGATCACAAGAACGAGACATACGAACAGACTTTGTAGCGGAGGCATACAAATAATTGCAGAGCTAATGAGTACGATGTAATGTGAGGTGATATTGAGCAATCATCGGGAACAAATTAACAATAAATCATTTTCGGGCGGGGTAGTCCCCGGTGACCCCTCCTCCAATCCATCACTGTAAATGGACTAAGTTAAACCATGTTTAACCAAGCCCTTTATCAATATGAGCTCTAGTCCACATCTGTGAATTTTTCTCTCGTGTATCTATCATTGAGGCACTTGGTAATCTCCTCCGTGAAGTAGTACCACTTCTTGCCATGGACCTCTTTATCCACCTTGTCCGGATGATAGTGACTGATGGCCTTGATGAGCAGCTTCTTCTTGGACTGTTCTTCATCCAGCTTGGCCCCCGGAGCCTTGGGCGGCCATGTCTTGTAGAGGGTCGCTACATACTCCTCTGCCGGTAGACTCGAGAAGCCTTTCAGCCTTTCAAGGTCGGCCTTCATCTCAGCCAGTGCCGCATCCTTCTCCTTGTTCCCTTCTCCATCCTTGTTGACTCGCCTTTGGAATTCCTCGACGAATTTCTTGCTCTCCTCATACCAGTCTGGAAGGGGTAATGGAATTTAGAAGAAGAATGTCCAACATTTTCATCATTATACGACCATATTAAATGTTATGATTCATTACATCCTACAAGATTGGAATTGATTATATGGCACATACAACAACCTGCGGTCAATTTCCTGCAGTTACTGATTTCCAACGTAGATCATGAACCCATCACTATAGGACTACCTAACTCGAACCCTACACGTTACATAAAATCCAAACGCAACCATATCTTTGACGAAATAAAGCCCTGAGCTAATATCGTCAAGGCAAATGTCAAATCATTCCTACCTCCACCGACCTTTTCAAGCCTTCATTAACTAATGAATTCATTTGACTACCGTCCTATAAAATGTAGTCTTTCGTGTTTTCGCGAAAGAATATTCGGCTGACATATCTGTTTCTTCCAAAACTTTTGATAACTTGTAAAAGTAAAAGATTTTTGTAAATAACTCTGCAAGTGAAGGTTGATGAGATTGTCCTGTATACTCACCAACGTTATGGAAGTTTCTAGGGTACATACTCAGAGCAAGCTCGATGGCTTTTTTGTAGCAATCCTTTCCCTTCACTGTTAACTTCAGTACCTGTATGTTAATAGAATAAAAAGTAGTTGTACAAGAAGATAAAAATTCGCTTATTTGTGTGTTGTATTTCCTTTTTTTGTTTCATTTTTTCTTAACGGAGAGGGAGTTATCTATGGATTATGCCCAACAAAATTGAGCAGAAATTGTTATATGCCCAGAAACGGATGACACGAATTCAAATGTGCTCACAAAATCTCTATCCTCGTCGTAATCATCATCATCACCACCGTGATCATCATCATCATCATCATCATCAACATCACCATCATTATCATCATCATCATCATCATCATTATCATCATCACCAACGTGATCATCATCATTATTATCATCATCATCATCATCACCACCATCATCATCATCACCATCATCATCATCATCTTCTTCATCATCATCATCATTATTATCATCATCATACCATTATTATCACACTACCATCATCATACTACTATCATCATCATACCATTATCATCATCATTATCACCATCATCATCTTCATTGTCACCATCATACCAATCATCTTAGTCATTACCACAGCCATACATAATCACCACCGCTATTTAATATGATATAATAATCACCGCAATCGAATGTAGCATTTGAAAAATCAATAATTCACCAGGGTATTGTATCACGACATTAAATTAAGTGCAAGTCCACTGACATCTCATTGGAACGTGTGTTTAATAATTACAATACACACATTTCAGTGGGATGTTGGCGAACTTCTACTTACAATGGGTTCGTGAAACAAAGCCCAGCTTTTTACCTTGCCATAAACCCTGCCCAGCCTGCTGAAAGCGATAGCCTCTTGTTCTACATCACTCCCTTTACACAAGATGATAGACTGCCTATACCAATCCATGATGGACCAGATTAACTCCACGTTTAGCTCCTCCTTGTCCTTTAGTCCTGTCTCCAGGAGCGCATCACCTAAGTGGTAACCATGGACACAATGGAGAGATGAGCAAGAAAGTGTTTTATAAAATACATTATTTTAAAATGTTTTAAAATCTCATTCCCCTCTGGTTTTGAAAAGTTATCAGTTCAGAGATACATCAGGGAAAAGTATGAAAGGACTACCATACTATAAAAAAACAAAAACAAGGTTTGTTTCACACGCTTGTTTAAAATGTGGACACTGGACAATATGTGGTATATTAAGACTACCTAAATTGTGAGACAGATATATTCATGAAATGTATTGATAGTACGGCTAAAGTTGAAATGAACTCAATTAAAATCAGATGAACTTTTAAGTTGCCATTAATGTAGTTCATTCCTTTTTATTATTTGGTGGCCCCTTTGTATAAGCCATGCTTTCTCTGGGGTCACCAAACCATCAAAGTGTTCTTCTAAATTCTTGATGTAACTTATTTTGATTGTATATCAATTTTTTAATGGTTGAACAAATAAATGAAATTGAAAAAAATTGAATTCTTTTAAAAAGAGGATTTCTGACATTCATCTATTTCCATCCACTGCATTGCGAAATCTTCCTGACTCTTTAGGTGGGCGTAGGTTTGATATTGCGAAACGGGTCCAAACAAGGTTAACAGCTGTTTAGAAAACTTGGCAATCGGATGTGCATTAGCTGTTAGACATTGTAACATAGGAAGAGGTGTTAAAGCCACAGGATATAAACATTGAAACTTATAACAAAGACATTGTATGATTAAAAAATCTTCTTTAAACAAAAATCAAGTTACCTATTCGGCGGGAAAAATCAGTTGCTAGAAAACATTTATGACAAAAAAGTTTCTTATAAACATTTCTACTATTGTTTCTAATTTGGCATGTACAATGAATACTTAGCTGCAGATCGAGGCCATAATCATTTGGAATACTTTCAACAAATTAAAATGGGTATATGGATCGGAAAGTATTTTCAGATATACTTAAGCTGTATTCTTCTCTCAACATTTACTTTACAGGTAGTTCAAAATACAAGTAGTTTATTCATTTTTATCATAGTCATCTATTCAGCGTAGAAAACTACATTTAAAATCTTAATCAGACAAGACAACCATTTGAACTCTACGAACAGAAAAGTTATTTATTTAACTGTGGCATATAGACTTTTTGTTTCAAAAAATGAATGTATAAAATATATCTTATTTAAGGAAGAAAAAACACGATAACAGTTTTCTTGGTTTTAAACAAATCAAAGATAAACGTATGAGTAGCATCAGGCCAAAACGAAAAAAGCCCAATAGAATTTTTTTTTTTTTGTTTGACCTTTGAACTTTGAATTTATCGACCTACCTGTAGCTCTTGCTTTGCCTGCTTCAGCGAGGCGTGTATGCTGATGGACATCTTCCTGGAGAACTTCCACCTCGGACATTATGACTGGATCATTGTTACATGTTCTAGCTGCCTCTTGTATTGGGAAGTAGCACTCTTTCATGAACCTGCCAAATGACAATAGACAAATGCTTTTATCAAATTGTTATTTGTACTCTGAGGAATTTGATATTCAATAACAGTCTAATTTTGAATAGTTTGAGGAACATCTGTTTTAAAAGGACTACATGTAGCCACTGTGCTATTTCGGTACACAATGTCAATCAAATAAATAGTTGAATATCATGAACAGAGATGATATTGTCCATTTCATATGAACAGAATGTAACTTTGTTTAAATAATAGGGGGAAATATTTTACTCATCTCAAAGAAGGGTGACCATAGAAACCACTAACATGGTGAGCTCATAATCATGTTCATGTGTGAGGCTATATTGCAAGAATGAACCCTATTTAATAACAGCACTTTAAAACATTGTTATCCTTTCTTAAGACTTTTAAAGACTCTATATCAATAGATTTTACAACGTATTAAGTTCTTAATGATCGATGTCTGTAAACATGTTATATATTGGCTCGCACCTCATCCACATACACTTACCTAAAACATTCTTTGTACTGGAGCTCCCCGAGTGCTGTCATTCCTAGTCCAAAGAGGTGGGTTGCCAATTCGACGTACTCTTCGGCCTTCCTTTTCTCATCGGGCAGCTGAGCTAAAGTCTCGGTAAGGGCACCCATCTTCTCTTGTTCATTTTCGAAAGACTTGTTGATCCACGCAATGGCCTCCTTCCCGCATGTTTGCATGGATGACCGCAGGTGGTCGGTCCAGGCAGCGTTCTTGCAGGATCTAAGCAGAAGTGCCTTGTTGAAGTTCTGGAGGGCATCGTTGAAGTAACGTCTGGCAATGACCTTTGATAAAATATAAGTTGAAAAAAATCTGTGCGTTTAGACAGTATGAATTAAGATACCAATGCCAAAATGGACAGATCTTGTCAAAGTAAAACGGTTGCTCCGGTGCAATATGCCCGACCATATAATCTTCAACACACAAACCATCTAAACAACTTAATATAGAAATATCAGCATAAGAGTACACGTAAAATTAAGACAGAGGGGGTGGGCTGAGGCATCTTAACGGAATTTCAACATTCTAATTTCCAATTTATTGTTCAAGTAAGCAAAGCGATCGAGCTAGAAAAAAGACAATATATCAGGATAAAAATGTTATTTTTTCAACCAGATAGGAAAAGAAAATTGAATATTCACGTAGCTCGGTACCCAAATATGAAGTTATGGTTGCCAGAGTATTGGTACTCTACAAATCCTGGGGAGGGGGGGGGGGGGGCTTGCAAATAATCTTGGGCCTTCGTGATTAGGTCCATGATCTTACCTTCTGTAACTTCTGATTCCTGTCTGTCGCTGACCCGTGCAGAGAAGCCAACTTCCAGGTTGTCATGGCGATATTCTTGATAGCCGAGACCGCATCATCTTCGTTGCAGCTGCAGCTAGAAGCACACTGATACCACTGGAGAGCAGACTCCAGTCGTCCACACTGGACAACGAACCCGAAACCACCCTCCTGAGATGATTTGAAGAAACTATTGCCATATTGCCTCTGCTGTTGCGACAGAGATGGTGCGCTGGTTGCTCGAGTAGCCGGCATTATAGCTGACCAAGAATTGATGGTATCTATGGACCATACGGACAAGTATTTATATATAATCTAAACTTGAACAATATAGAGTAACTTATAAATTCCAAGATAGTTCATGATCTCATAGGAGCACAAGTCCGAAATTTCTGTGGCAATCAACAACAAAATTGGTGATGGAAGTCGGTGAGATCGCTTTTGTACCTTGCTACCCTTCCGTCTCCCTGATATAGGAATTCGATCTCCTGAATTGTGTCAGCAAATCATATGCGTTTCTTAATATTTAGATTTAATAATGATCAATTTTTAAAATATTACATACAGACAAGCTTCAAGGAATATATCACAAGGATATGTAACGAGGATTAGAATCTATTTAGGTGAAGGAAGGATGGAATAAATGTCTGGCTGACAGAGGAATATGTCGAGGAGGAGAGATTGGGTGAAGATTACAAGGGAAATTAAAATAGGTGCATGCATGTTAAAGGGATAGTCCACTTCAAAAATGATTTGCTTTAATAGATGCAAACAAAACATGAAGAGAAATAGAGCCAAAAAGATTTGAGTAAAATCGGATAACTGATGAAAAATTACTAAATCAGAAAATCACTACACAAATTGCCAATTAGGTTATCAGTTTGTGACGTCATTGCCTCACTATTTATCAATTACTTTATATATTTTTATCCCATTAATTTCCCTTTTTATCCCCAACTTGATTTTCCCATGCCTTTGCCCAGGTTATATTATTTGTATCATATAGCGTGCATGACATTTCACAAAATCTCTTATGAACTTTGAAGAACCGATACATTTTTTATAATCATTGATTTTTAAATGAGTAGTTTATCAAAATTCACATTTGTCAGGATTTTAACTGAAATAAATTACTCTATACTTACAGTGCATCCACACACAAAAAATTACTATGAATAAAACCTGGATGCTGGTGTGAGGAAATACGATTTTCAGGGGAGAAATTGGAAATTTATATTACCAAAATGAGATAAACAATTAGTGGATAGTGAGGCAATGATGTCACAGACTCAGGAGTGAGTAGCCAATTTGTCTTGTGATTGTCTTTTGATGTCATTAAAAATTCATAACTTTCTTATAAATTATCCGATTTTGCTCAATTTTTTTTTGATTGGTTTGTCTGATTTATCTACTTCTATTTTAAGTAAGTTATTTTGGGAGTGGACTTGCCCTTAAAAAGGTCCATGACATCGAAATACAAGTGTATTCCTGTTGGTGTGCAACATACAAGCAACATGTCAGACTAAACTAATATTCTAGAATAGACAATGGATCTAATTTTCCCCCAGCTTAGCACACGTTCATAATATAATTGCATGCTTCCATACATATGTACAATACATCATCATTGGCTTTGTCTTCCTGGTGATGCTACAGCATGTCTGACATAGCAACTTGTATGTTGCTATTGTATTACGTATTGTAACAGGTGGTCGACTTCGCATATACCACTTTCTCAAGTTAGCTCATTAATGACTGACAGATGATGTCACAAGGGGAATAAGATCTGGAGGTTTTTGGGGTGGAGCTTAGCAAGTTTGAAAAACAAATATTTAAAAATCTATGAAACAAATTCAGAAAATTACATATCAAAATATGAGATGTATGCAGGACTGCACACCAACAGGAATACACTTGTATTTCGATGTCATGGGCTCTTTAAGAATGGCAAGTGGCCACTCAAAACAGACCTCATGCATGATCAAATGTCATATAGGCCTGGGTTTATTGTGATCATTTGTATGCAAGTACTTTTTTCCAAATTCAGATTTAAGACATATTTATTCTATTCTTGCATCACATGAATAAATAATTAACAGTAAAATACAAAGTAGGCGAGATTCATTGACTAGGAAGGAAAGCGCTTTGATGGGGCCGCCACAACATGACAACTAACACAATGATGCAATGCACACATGTAAATAGGCGTTTTCTTTAATAAAATCATCATCATCGTTATACTACTCCTACTACTACTTCTACTACTACTGCTATTACTTCTGCTGCTACTACTACTACTCAGAATTTATCAATTTATTGATGATTATAAAAAGTGACCAGCAGCACAGGGTGTAGGAGTCAGTTAACGACTAGAATAATACAACATAATATACAAAGAAACGTTGACAATAATATCATTTAAACATAGAGTCTACAAAAGAAATACTGTATAGTAAAAATCAAATCAAATACAAAAATACGCATTCTATCAGTAAACCTACACACCTGATTTAAAAGAGATTTAAGGAGAGATAAAGGTACAGAGGGAAATAATAGTAATAATAATAATGATAATAATAAGGATAAAATATATTACCCCCAAACAAAATTTCTGCAATATATCTGGCCATATTGTAGAAGCTTATGCTACGGTCACAAAGGTTCGTACGAACGATAATTTCGTACAATCTCCCTGTTTTTCCATTGTCTTCCCGAATTTCCATTGTCTGAAAATCATTCGTTTGGCGTTCGTAGCAGTTCGTAATGGCATTTGTGATCGAGGCTTTAGACAACACAAACACACCTCTCAAATGTAGTGATCTAGTCATTATGTTGTTACTAAATCATCATTCTGAAATAAAATAACTTTAATACTCACAACAAACGTGAATTAATCACACAGCAACTGCTCAGGACAGGATTCCCTCCATGCAATATGTTTGGTAATGCACTGCTGTTACGAATAGTACTACACTGCAGACGATAGGGAGAGCGGGGAGTGGGGAATCCCCACCAACAACAATGCACATATCGTATGCGTTTTGTCTGGGTTAATAATTGTATCATGAATATTTTCCATCAGATTGCACCATAGACTCTATTTCGTGCAGAATCAACAGTGTAGTTTTGTAATACAGACAAAGCTTGCAAAGGTCAATCTAAATTTGCATTCATGAACCCAAGAAGCCTATTTTTCAGATAGTTTAATGATTGCTGTGTTTTATTTGCTCGGTCCAAATCACAAACTCACATCACTGGACAGACCTGCATGCGGGATGTGTATCCCCCCCCCCCCCCTCTCTCTCTCTCTCTCTCTCTATCTCTCTCTCTCTCTCTCTCACCTCTCCATCCATGAGGCTACTATCCATCGCTTCCTATCTTTCCATCCCCTCTTTCCCTCTTACTCCTCCCTCCCCTCCCTCTTTTTGCCACCCCCCCCCCCCCCTCCCCCCGCCATCTTTCTCTCTCTCTCTCTCTCCCTCTCTCTCTTGCTCGTTATCTCTCCTTTTCTCTTATTTTCCCTCTATACACCTCTCCCAGGGGTGATAGTGAGCACTAAAAAAAAAAAAAGTTGTTTTTTGTTTTCCCCTCAACCACGCCCCCCTTGAGTAAAAAAAAAAAAAAGAAGAGGATTCGCGGGGAAAAAATGGCATCTAACAACATTCCCCCCTTTCGAGTAAGAAAATTTGGGAAAATTTGGAAAAAAATAGGGCAAAATAGGGAAGAATAGAGAAAATAAGGGGGAAATCGGGAAAATCAGGAAAAAATAGGGAAGAAAAAAAATCTGGTAAAAAAAAATAAAAAAAATAAAAATAAAAAAAATCTCTGGATTTTTTTAATCGGGAAGAAAAAAAAAATCGGGAAAACATATAAAAGATCGGGAAACCGATTTAAATCGGGTTTTTATCAGGCCTGCTCTCCCTTTGCTCCATAATCAATAAATCATACCACAGAAGACCTAGATGCAGCAGGTGTATCCACTCTCACTCACTCCCCCTCTCTCTCTCCTACTCCTCCCCTCTCTCTCTCGCTCCTCTCTACTTATCTCTCTTTCCCTCTCTTACTCATCTCTCCCCTCCCTCTTTCTGTTTTCCTCTCCCCCCCCCCCCTCCCCTGCTTCTTTTATTTTCATATCTCTCCCCTCCCTTAACCTCCTTCTCTCTCTCTCTCTTGTTTCCCTTTTATACTCCTCTCCTCTTGGTCCATATCACCAAATCATATTGACAAAGACCATTATGCAGCAAGCGACCCTCCCTTCTCTCTCTCTCTCTCATTTCCTTCTCCCCCTCTCTCTACCTTTTTCCTACTTTCCCTGTCTCCCTCTCTTTCTAGTACCCTGCGGTGCCCCACCATCTTTTCTCTCTCTATCCTTATCATATATCATATCTTTCTCTCCCCCTCGCCATCTTCTACTTTTTTTCAAAAGTGTACACATAATCTTTTCTTTCATTTGTATATAACATACTTCATAAAACAATGTTTATCTTATTCATGTGTAATGTTATTTATCTTGTGTTATATTGTTATATTTTATGTAATCATCATTGTTACATTGTTTTACTTGTTTTGCTTGTTGTTGTTAATAAACTCTTCTTTGTTGAATCATTATGTTTACTTTTCTTTTTTTGACATGTTGTGCTTTAATGGAGAATGTGTTCTAGTCAAAATATTATACAAAATATCAAATATTAAACAACAATCTACACATATAAAGACAAATCTGAAAATTTTCTAATAACTTTTATCTTTCTGCTTTTTTATTGCAAAGTATTTCTTGTTTACATAATGGTTTACTCACATGAAATCCTATGTAAATATTTTGCACCATCTATACCATTACCAAAGAATTGTAGCAACAAATAATTAAATGTCCTGCAGAAGATATGCATTATATTCATAATCACAGACATGTATATCATTGTGTAGCTTCTACTCTGGACACTCATCATAATGAAAGAAATCCTTTTAATAGTGAATCTAAAATCAACAGTTCATTTTGATTGTCCGAAGCAATAATTGTTGACCTATTGAATACTACAACCGCAATAACTTGAGTCTTTATATTCATGCTAGTATCAAAATCATTATCATATAGTGTATCTTAGTGAAACACTGTTTCACTCACAATAGCTGATTGAATCATTGTTAAAAAAAACACATGTACCAGGAGGATGAAAGTGTGTGTATACATAACACACAAACTTGGGGTATTGTGAGATGAGTTTCTAACATAATACCTCATTTTATTCTTGGCTTTTATCATTTCTTGTGAACCTGTAAAGGTAAACTTATGTGTAGATGATTTCAAGCATTTCTTAAGGTTAAGGTAGAGGTGTCATAGTCGAGTGGTTTAAGCAATTGACTGGAAACGCAAAGGTATTGGGCACGATCCCTAATACGGAATTAATTTCTTTGGCAAGATATTTGCCACTCCATACCCAGGAGAGAAATGGTGACCTGGTAGGATGATAGAAATAGCCATATGACCTCACGGTGACAATAATGGTAGGAATACTCCCCACGAAGTGGAAATGATGCACACTGTGTGCGTAAATGAATCCCATGACGTGGTAATAATATCTGTAAAGTATTTAGAGAAGGTATTTCAATTAAGGGCTTTAAAAAGATTCAAATTTATTATATTCATAACTAAAAAAGACTTTATTCCATTATAAGATCTCTCCTTCCCTCCTTCTAACCTAGGCAGCATACAGGAAGCATGCTTATACAGCTCATTCAGCCTTCAAGAACATTCTCCAGGCAATCTTTCAAGAACTCGTCCTTGAGATTTGAAGCAAGGAGCAAGTTCACAGTGTCCTCCACGACTGTACCACAGCACCTCTTCAGCAACGTCATGCACTCAATGCACTCTTTGCGGACTGTATCTCTCACTGCAAAATAAAATAGATATAAAAAGAGGGGACCAACATTTAAAGGTATGATTACTTGTTTGATTTTAATTGCTAAAACTTTTAGTATGAAAAAGCATGATTTATTTCCAGAAGACCATGATAACAATCACCTCACATAAAGTAGTTTCCTACAATATTATTTGTTTAGGGTGGAGGGGGAATATTCACTGTCACAATTAAAAATGTTACACAGGAAACAACCTGCAATATTATTGCCTTTAATCCTAAATTTCTAAAACCACAACATACCAGCTAAAGAAACTGAACACCTGTGTATTCTATCCTTCAATATTAGTGGTGGTGGTTATTTTACCTAAATGCTTGTAAGTAAGCAACCACTTTAAGTCCTCTCCGAGGGACCTGGTAATGAGGATTAATGCCTTACCAAAGGACACTAGCGCATCGACTTGGTTTTGAACCCGGGTCACCAGATTACGAGACCACTGCTCTACCGACTGAGCTATCGCGCCTATCCTTCCGACATCTTGGAAAGTTGAAGCCATTCAGTATTATAATTTCATATCATAAGCTCAAAATCCTGTAAGACTTTTGTTACATATCAAAATACCAATCACAATATTCCTTAGCACATAAAGAGACAAGAATATCAAACGTCATACCTTGAGGTGAAATGTCAGTTGGCCCTCTGGAAATGTCCAGCAGTAGTTTAAGGAGAGATTTCATCAGGTCAGAACAGTGACTCGTCATCCTGTCAAAAATAAATATTAATCAATAATTATTGCTCCTTTGAAGACATAACTGTGTACTTCAATAACCAACTTAGATTACCAATAACTAGTACGTCTGCTTCTTCTGGTACAATTTACACA
Organism: Strongylocentrotus droebachiensis; assembly: GCA_035222895.1. NCBI lineage: Eukaryota > Metazoa > Echinodermata > Echinoidea > Camarodonta > Strongylocentrotidae > Strongylocentrotus > Strongylocentrotus droebachiensis. Next base: position 1,342 of record JAVYIG010010907.1, on the reverse strand, counting down.
CAAGAAGTTTTCTTTATCTTTTCCTCTCATCAAATGGGGAATACTTCATCAGCTCACATACCATCTTTTTCTTATTTTGTTCAGCTTATATCAAATCTAGTATTAGGAATGATTTAGATTTGGTGCAATTTCTTTTAATGTTTGTAATTTAATAAATGTTACTTGCCTGACAATCGCCATTCTGGATGATTTATCAAGGATAACATGAAATGTCCTTCTATTTAATCTTCCAGACAATTTCAGTACTGGGCAAGCTAAAAAATGGTGAACCTCTCTCAGTATACATACCTAGGCCATGCTTGAACTATGACTGCTTGCAGTATCCTAAGAGTTAGGATTCTACCAGTCTCCACTGTGCCATCACTTGTTTCTAGGTAGGCAATGATGATTCGAACCAATCTCTGTATGAAAGAATATTTTCATAAAATTGATTTCAAATTGAATATCGTATACATGCAATTATATAAAATAAAAACAACAAACATGACAAATTTCTAATTCACATTTCATAGGATGACAGACTATGCTGACATTTCGATACGTTTCATGTGGGGTGATTATTATTTGCTGAATGGTAGCTACCATTTACAAGAGTTCATCAAAAATTACTCCTGTAATCATTTAATACCCAGCTTCAGTTAGAAAAATCAATACATACAATTTCTCACATTAGGTTCCGTAGGGCTGAAAGTGTACATAAACTTAGGCTTTGTATCAAACAGGTTCTTGATCACATCACATATCAAGCATTTCTTTCGTTTTTTGTTATCTTTCGTAGTAAAACTAAAATGATGTATATACCTTTATATGCCAGAGGATGGTGATCCCCATGGCAACGATGAAGGAAGGAAGATGCCTTGCATTGGCTTGGCGTACAGATATCCTCTGTTCTCCCTCCATGTTGGAGAGTATTATCTGAAGAGCCTTGTCATACCTCCCAAGCTGCATGATAACAATTAAAAGTGAAGCGGAACGATGACAGGTCAAGAAAGGTCAAGAGGAATCCCACAATACATAAGGAAACAACATGTTCAGTGAATGAACCGTCGCATTAGTAGGCCTAAATCTTGGCGTTAGGATATGTTAGCATCAGCATATTAGTGACCTATATTTGATAAGTCTAACATATATTTCATACTGTTGATAATGTCTTGGTGGATGATTTAAACAAGCACATGGATGGTGGATCCACAAGGGTGTTTCCTCACATGCTTTGAAACAGAGTTATCACTATTGGGAAATATGACCTAGGAACTACAAATTCTCCCATGTGGAAGAAAATGAGATTTATGTAAATACCACCAAAATGGGCTATCCACCATAGCTACATTAGGTTTATTAT
>JAVYIG010010906.1:0-65151 GCA_035222895.1 Strongylocentrotus droebachiensis | reverse complement strand
CATCATTATCATAGTTATTTTCATCGTGATAGTAGCAGTAAGCAGTAAACAGAATATCGAATTTATCCAATTCCATGACAGGCAATCCGTATCTATACGTATTGAATTAAAATTAGTAAAAATAAATAAGTGTAACAAAATTAAAAATAAAGGAAAAGTTTGAACTCGATTGTCTGTTCGACCACAAACAGTTTCATGAACACTGCCCTCTTGTGGTAAATGACAGCAAGTCCACGACCGCATTTTTTCTTTCCCTGGTTGCGTCATAATATTATTAATCATTAAAAAAAGGTTATCATGTGGATTGATACACGGTCCTGTGAAAGCTTAAATACATTGGATCACTTTAAACAACGAAGGGCGGAAGCATTAAGCAGAATGTAACGTTTAAAAGAATTTAAGACTCCAGTAACATAAATATATTACCTGACCAACGCACGGCGCATCAGCCTAAGCTTGGTACACGATTTTGACGGCACTTTTTAAAGAACACAGTGCTCAGTCATCCGTAAACGAAAACAAATGTGATTATGGTATCATTTTATACAGAACACAAATTATTCTTTACCATAAAACAGATTTCAAGGCAACATTCATTATTAACTTTTAATTATAAGCTACCAACTTGGGGTAACGTACTTTTTTTAAAATATGCACTGTACATACAATCTAAAGCACAAAGTTTGCTAGCTGATTATACAATAATCAATATTTCCTGCATATGTAAACTTTTGATAAATAATTGTTGTGTGAAAGGTTTATCCTAAATTTAAAAAAAAAATCGATGCATATATAGCACAATAGCAAAGACTTTCGAAAATTCTAAAATAATAAAGTAATTTATATGGCCTTCTCAATCACAAATTGAATTGTGCGAATATTGAAATTATGTAATACGTATCCCCGAACATGATCTCCTTGCGATACAAAAGCGTATTGAAATTACACTTGAGTTTATCTTTCGATGAGTTTTAGCTTTCTTGTTATTTCGTAATATAGCCCACAGTAGTTATTCCTCTAAAGGTAAGTCCAAACAATCATAACTTTCGTATTATTGGTCCAAAACTATTTAAACGTTCACCTTTTTTTCTCTCTTATTTTATTGCTTTCATACAAAGGAACGACATGTAATTACAAATGTTGAATTGTCCTTCAAAAGTATAGTTATAAACTTATAATTGTCATGTTTGGATATCGTGAAACTAGGATTCTAGCTTGTGTAGATGCCAGAATGATATTCGAATGGACTAACGAATTGAATATTAAGCTATGCGATGATGATACAAAAACCAGTACAATGTAGCAAATCCATTGTTCACAATGGCGTTAAATTCGATATCGCTTTACTACTAAACATCAGATTTTACTATTTATAAGGGGTACAAATCATGAATAATCGAAGAGCAATTTTTGGTATTAGTGTGGTTTTTACATTATTAAAAATAATACTTTAATGTAATGATTTGCAAAAAAAATCAATTCGAAATCCAAGTATAATCAAGTTGTGGGGGTAAAATGGTTGTTTAGGATATAATTATGAATGGTATTACATTTCGAACTTCATCGGTTTGTTTTTATTTGTATGCCTTCATCGGTTTCCCTCCATTACTTTACCTCGATCGATTTCTCTCATAAGTTTGCCTACACGGGTGCCTACATTGGTTTACATTCATCGTTTTGCATCCATCCGTTCACTTCATAGTTTTACTACTCTCGGTTTGCCTTCATCGGTTCGAGTCCATTTGATTTCCTTTATCGGTTTCCGTCCATTGGTCTGCCTTCGTCGGTTGAAGTCCATTGGATTTCCTTTATCGCGTTCGCCTACATCAACTTGCCTTTATCGGTTTGAATCATCGGTTTGCCTTCGTCGGTTTGCGTCAACTGTATTTCCTTCGTCGGTTTAACTTCATCGGTTTCTTTCGTCGGGCCACATCAATCGGTTTGCCTCTCTCGGTTTGCATACATCGTATTTCATCGGGTTCCAAAATAAATCCGCTGAGGCGCTTTACATTCCGTTTTTACGCAATATTGCCCTATGTTGTTGAAGGTTAGCCATGACAAATTGCACTAAAACATTTGTCACATTTTCTTGCTTTCAATGTACAAACAAAAATTCCCAACACTAATTGCATTCTTACAATCAAAATGTACGTATTCTGTCCGTACATGCATGCAGTATTCTAAACAAGTGCGTGTCCAATTTTTGTTTTCTCTCACTCTTCATTTTAGTTAGTTTTCGATGAATTCTTGACAAATATTAAAAACACCTTTTTCATATCACCAATGTAAGACAGATATGCCCAATTTGAATCTCCTCAACTTTCGCTTTGTCAAATGTGAACAGTTTGGCGAAACGCATTCAAATAGTTGAGATCAACATATCATGCGTGTGAAATGTGGCTGATGCAGTCTTCCTACTGGGTAGCCTGGTTCCCGAACCTGCTTTTGAAGTACACTATGTACAAACTGGAGGAACACACTGCTCAGATTAATTAATATAATGAACAATATGTCTCTAAAATCTTTGGAACAGTGAAATATCACGTTGCATTTGGAAAGCTAGAGTGTAATCAGACTAATCAGACAAATTTCAAGGCAATAGTTGAAAGATTCATCTCCGATTAATACAAATTAGTTCTGTAACAGCAAAGGCAGCTTCTAATTCAAAGGCATTATGCAGTTTAGTCTAAAACTTCTGAGACTAAAAATGTAAAATATAACGTATTTTCTTACAGTTTTTAACTCTTTTTCGGTTCTAAGTTGTGCAAAACTACCAACAAGGCAAAAATGCATGACTTAGCATAAGCACCATTATTATGACGTCATCCAGACGCGTTGTTTTTATCACCCCGAACACCATTCCGCACCTACTTCAATTCTGTTCAAAGTAAATTGCTCAACACAAGGCAAAAAATTATTATTTGGTTCTTGTTCCATACAGTCTTGTTTTGTCTGCGACGACAAAATTAGATCACGTGACCACGACGTCATCGCGACAGATCGGATTCCAGCGTTAACTCGGATTGTCGGCTTTCGGATTGGTTTGAGAAGCGCTGCGGTTTCCGCCTTCCCTGGGGTCCGTGTATCCGCTTGTACGGTTTCAACTGGGGCGTTTCAATGACAATCTACAAAATAAACACATATAAAAAAGAATGAATGTTATCACCTCATGAAAATACATAGCAGTTTCTAATATTTTATTTTCACGAAATTGACGTTATTCCAAAATAAATTGTTGACTAAATTGTTGACTAAATTTCTCCTGCGGCATCACAGGGTGCTTTAGCAACCCGGTTGAAAAAGCTGCTTTATACTGCAAGTTGACAAAACCCATAACAAAACCCCTAACAGTGCAACTTACAGGCACAAAATTAAAACAAAACTATGCAAAAGCTCCTGAAAACAAGTGCGTCTTCAACAAAACTTTCGAGACAGCAACAGATGAGGCTTTCCTTATGCCTAGTGATATGTTATTCCAAGTTTTGGAGCGGCATAACTGCCCTGAAATGTTCTATAAATTTAGCAGGAAGTGATTTGAGCAATTTCAAATGTTGACGCGCGCTTACGAGCAGGTCATGATACACGCGCGGACACTATATAATATAACTGGATATTGACCCTTGACCTGAAGTTTATGTGAACCAAATCTTGTTATGGCTTGTTAAGAAAATACGATTGATATTGCGATTTCACAAAATGGCGCCTTAGATGACGTCACGGTTGAGTGATCATACTGAAAGCGAGAGGTTTTCTATTCCTGGCCAAGGGAATTAGTGGTGGAAAAATGATAGTAATAGGATAACTGACAGAAAGAAAGAATAACAAATAAAGATTCTGACGAAATCAAGAGGGGATCTGCAAATCTGCTGCAGCTCACCTAATAATAATGATAATAATGATCTTATATAGCATAGTTCAATCAAGAATGGGTTCTCAAAGCGCTTTACATTCAAAACTATATGAACACAGAGGAGATCAATGAACTAATGACATCTATAGGCATAAGAAATAATAAACTACGCCCCTTCTTCATTATTATTCAACATAATATATATATATATATATTGTTGGGGGTGGGGTAGGGAAAGAATTCTACTAACGTCATCAAAGGAGATCTCAGGCGTCGTGTCAGGTGATGTTGTATCTGGCGATGAGGGCGGGTTGCTGGATCCACTCGGACTTGTGTTGTACTTCTTCTTCGGTTTAGGTGCAATGGGAGGAGGGGTAGGTCTGTAGTGGGGGAGGGATGGGGAAAACAAAGATGAAAAATCAAATTAAAAAAGAAGTTGTCATTTTCGGGATATATATTGTAAGTACAATGATGATCCAGGGCCTATCTCCAGGGCCCCGTCTTATAGAGAGTTGCGCTTGATCAGGATTAACCTCAAGTCATCCAACCGCAATCGCAAAACTTACAAGCCTCTTTCTCTTTAGTACAAATTTGTAATAAATGTTAATCGATCGTAATTTGTTGGTTCAATTCAAATAAATTAATTTCTATAACTCATCTTAAGTACAAATTTGTAATAAATGTTAATCGATCGTAGTTTGTTGGTTCAATTCAAATAAATTAATTTCTATAACTCAATCAACACATGAAAACAAATGCCTACATAAAATTAATATGAAATGAAATGTGCGATAACACATAGAAAAAGAAGCTGAAGGGAGGGTAGATCCGAGTGTTCATCACCCCATCTCTTTACACATAACACACATCATCATCATCATCATCATCATCATCACCTACCCCACATCTTAGCGTATGGCGTCATAACATTCCCGCACAGCTTAGACGCAGGTGTAGATGATATCCGCAGTGTTAGACCAATTATAATTATGTCAATGATTGAGGGAGGGAGGTAGGGAGAAAAAGAAAGAGGGAGGGAGAAAAAGAGGGAGGGAGAAAAAGAGGGAGGGAGAAAAAGAAAGAGGGAGAGAGAGTGGGAGAGAGGGAGAGAGGGAGGGAGAGAGGGAGAGAGGGAGAGAGGGAGAGAGAGGAAGAGAGGGAGAGAGAGAAGAAGAGGGAGAGAGGGAAAGAGGGAGAGAGGGAAAGAGGGAGAGAAGAGGGAGAGAAGAAGGAGAGATGAGGGAGAGAAGAGAAGAGGGAGAGAAGAGGGAGAGAAGAGGGAGAGAAGAGGGAGAGAAGAGGGAGAGAAGAGGGAGAGAAGAGGGAGAGAAGAGGGAGAGAAGAGGGAGAGAAGAGGGAGAGAAGAGGGAGAGAGGGAGAGAAAGAGAGAGAAAGAGAGAGAGAGAGAGAGTCTGCACCCCCATACACACACGCACACACACATACACACATACAGCATTACAATCATCATTATCATCACCCACCCCAAAGATACGCACACGACGCCTTCACATTCACGCACGGCTGTAAGGTGCAGGTGCAGATGATATCCGCATTGATAGAGCTAATCAGATGGAAACACGAATGGTCGCAAACTGCACATAACCAATATGATGACGACATTAATAACTGTTAGTGGCTTCAAACGTGTCAATTATTATGTTCGCTATAAGAGTGAAGGGTCTAACAATTTTGAAAATTGGGGGGGAGCAGGGGGATGATGGTCAAGATAATGATGATGGTGACGAAGATGATGTTGTTGTTGTTGTTGCTGTTGATGATAAGCATGATGATGATGAAGATGATGACAAATAAGACGATGATCATGATTAAATGGTGTTGGTGATGGCGGTAATGATGGTGATGATGATAATTATAAAAAAAGACGACTTTGATGATATACTTCGATGATAATGATGATGATGATGATGATGATGATGATGATGATGATAATGATGACGATGATGATGACGACGATGATGATGATAATGGAATAATGATGAGAATAATGATGATGGTGATTGTGATGATGGTGACAATGTTGATGATGATGATGATGATGATGATGATGATGAATTTGTTGGTGATAATGATAATGATAGCGATGACAACGACAATTATAAGGAGAAAGATGATGATGAGGAGGATAGACTTACTTGTTGGTCTTTGGTCTGTGTCTGTCCCTTGGTTTCCCAGCTGATCGTCTATGTTTGTTTGCTCGTGACGTAGTCGCTTCCTCGCTTGATGACCAATCACTCTCCTCGCTGTCCTGATCGTGACCAACTGACCGATACAACAAAAATAAAAACAGACATAGAAGTTATAAACTGACCACTACAAATGAAACCAAACAAAGACGTCACAATTTGACCATTAGAAAGCTTTTTTTTTTAAAGGTAAAATGTTACGTTTAAAATACAAATCAAATACAATTCTTTTTATAAAAACTACAGGTATTAGAAAATAAAACAAACACATGATAAACTGACCTTAAGAAAATGAACCAGACACAAATATTGGACACTATAAGTTAAACTAAACATGGAAGTTGGCCATTAGAATATACCCCCCTCCCCAAACAGCCGAACAACGAAAAAACTAATTCAAAATAATCAAAACAATTCTGACCATTAGAAACAAAATAGACACAACAGTTGAAAATAATGAAACGTGAAAAGGTAAAGAAAATGTTCATTTAAAAACAAAATAAACTGTGCCGGAATTTTAATCTTGACCGTGAGAATGTTAACCCCCCAAAAAGTCTACCGATGCCATGTCAACCAGACATCTAGGTTAGAAACTAATCCTTATAACAGAAATAAAACAAACATAAATGTATCAAACTGATCATAATAATGCAGCAGCTAAAGTGTACCACTTGAAAACAATCTAAAGTGCGAAATTTGTATAATACAAATTTTACCATTATGTTAATCGAAACAGAACCTAAAAAATGACGGTCAGGAAATGAACTAAGAGCAGACTGACGATGAGAAACCCCATCAAACAGAGAAGATATAATCTGATAATTGAACAACAAATTGGAATACATGCATAGCCATCGGAATAAACAATTATTAAATATATTTCAATAACATTAGTTAAATGTACCTTGTTTTAATGATGAATGAAATTTAACGTGCACGTACAAGGTGCATGCAACACGGAGATCACGGAAATGGCATTAGTTTTCAGTCAAGTATTAATAAAATGATTCAGGCTCAGGTTAAAGGAGGAGGGGGGGGGGGGCGAGGATCACGTTCACATATTCAACATTATCATAATCACTATCATAATCGTTATCATCATCACCATCACCACCACCATCATCATTCTCAAACCATCATCATCCTCAATACCGTCATCATCACCATTATCATCGTCGTCACCATAAATCAGTCATAGTCATCATCCTTTTCATCGTCATCTTCCTATTCCCCATCATCATCATCCTCCTCCTCGACAGTATCGTCATCATCATTACCATCACCATCATAACCACCATCATCATCGTCATCATCATCACCATCACCACCACCATCACCACCACCATCATCATTCTCCTCGACATTATCGTCATCATCATTACCATCAACATCATAATCACCATCATGATCATCATCATCATCACCATCATCTTCATCATCATAATCATCATCACCATCATCTTCATCATCATCACCATCATCATCATCATCATCTTCACCATCATCATCATCATCACCATCATAATCACCATCGTCATCATCATCATCATCACCATCACCATCATAATCACCATCACCATCACCATCACCGCCACCACCATCATTCTCAAATCATCATCATCCTCAATACCGTCACCATAAGAAAATATCAACATCGTCGTAATCTTGAAGATGCTCCTCACTTCAGTATCATTTCTCACAAGTGTCTTCACCAACACCCTTTAAATTGTGACTTGCCGTCGCATTAGGATTCAAATGCTGGACAATACTGTCAATAATGGGTTTCGTTGCCATGGTAATATGCAATTTACTCCCGATGCTAGCCATCACAACGTATAGGCGTTAATCGTCTATACACTTGGCATTGTACGTCAAATATGTGACTTATTGTTTGTGCAGCGCATCACTCAGGCGCAGCACTTGAAATTCAATTCAATCGGAATACAAATTTTCTTTTTCAGGGAAGGGAAAAGGAACCGTTGTATAAAATTTAGGGTAGACCCTCTCAACAACGCTTTAGTCCTGTCTCATAAACACAAAAGCAATTGTATGCACTATAGAGAAGAGAGAGGAGAGAGGGGAGAGAGAGAGAGAGGGGGGGAGAGAGAGAGAGAGGGGGGAGAGAGAGAGAGAGAGGGGGAGAGAGAGAGAGAGGGAGAGAGAGAGAAGGAGAGAGAGAGAGAGAGGGAGAGAGAAAGAGAAAGAGAGAGAAAGAGAAAGAGAAAGAGGGGGAGGTAGAGAGAGAGAGAGAGAGAGAGAGAGAGAGAGAGAGAGAGAAGGGGGACACGAAAGAGTATAGTGCAGGTATGTTGGCATATATAATTCGTGAAATACGAATATAAACATATACCTCAAGGATATGCATTGTATTATAAGTACACCTGTTTGCGCCACGCAAATACATAATCTTGTTACCATAAAGCATAACAATACAAGCCGCATCTACACATCACTGTTCTTATTACCATAGCATTGTACTTGCTTTTATCAGGAAATTAACAGCTCGTAACTAATATTTATATGCCTCTGGAATTCCGCAATCTATTTTGGGCTCAATTGAAGTTGTGGAATAATAATATTCTTCTTCCTCTTCCTTGTCTGCGGCTGGCCATAATATAGGAATTCTATACCATAACATTTGTACAAGTTCTTAAAGAGATAGCATATGTTCAAAGCCAAATCACAGAATATGTCTTGTAAAGAGGTCTGCCGAAGACAAAAGGTATATACTCAATCTTAATGACGTACCTATATTAATAAACACATTAACTCACTTTAGCCATGGAAGTGAAAACCAAAGAGCTTCGAATAGCAAGCAGGGAAACACAAGTCTTCTCATAAAAACATCAACCGTTTTTTGTATGAACGTTCTAATACATGACAGCTAATGCCTAGTTTGCAGCTTAAGAGTATTTTAGTTGCCAATATGGCTTTGCAATATTTTGATGAATATTTTTTTAAAGTAAATATAAGTCCAGGTATTTATTAAAACTCGCATTAATTTGGACTTTGACATCAGCCTCAAACACATTAGTCCCAATCAATACAGGTCCATATTTACATTGTTTCTTTGTGTAAATACTGTATGTGTACTTCTCTTTTCATGAAATATGTCGAGATACGAATTCAGAGAAACCCAACCGAAGTCCTAACTATCGGGTCAATTTGTCGGAGTTATTTGATTTAGCTGCACTGACAACACGTTCAGTTTAAAAATGAAAACATTAACCATTATTTTAATTGTTGTTGCTGTTGTAATTACTACAATTAGTGCAGTTGCTATTATCATAATCATGCTTCATCTTATTATTCTCATTATTATAAAGATTATGATTATCATAAAGATTATGATTATGATTATCATAAAGATTATGATTATGATTATCATAATTATTATTATTTCTATTATTATCATCACTATTGTTGACATTATTATTATTATTATTAGTAGTAGTAGCAGTAGTATATAGCAGAAGTAGTAGTAGTAGTAGCAGTAGAAGTAGTAGTAGTAGTAGTAGTAGCAGCAGAAGTAGTAGTAGTAGTAGTGTAGTAGTAGTAGTAGTAGTAGTAGTAGTAATAGTAGTAGTAGTAGTAGTAACAGCAGTAGTAATGTAGTAATGATGTAGAATTAGTAGTAATGCACTAGTGGTAGCATCAATAGTAGTAGTGTGGTTGTGGTATAGCAGTAGTCAAAATCATCATTTCTCCTTTCACCACCGAAGGGACGAGTTACAACGACCATGAATTATTCTCTTTTCCTTTGTTCGTCTTTAAATAATTCACAGTTCCAAAAGTTACAAAGAAAGTAAAATCGCTCTGTATATTGAATCATTTCTAAAAAAAAAAAGTTATCTTTTATCTTTAAGGTTGTTTCTTGATGTCAATCACATTTACATACTTCGTGAATATGGTAGGTATGCAGACAATGTAAGGCTTCCGGGGAGTAACCATTTGCAAAGAAGTTTCGGTTTTTACCTTATAAATAAGGATCGCGTACAGATCTTGCAACGTTGCGAGCTTTGCATTTGTCAGTGAAAATCATATAACTTTTTATTTAAAAAATAATTAATTAAAATGTGTCAACATTGAGATACATACGCTTAATATAGTATTAATACAATATGAAGAGTTGAACATTGCTAACCGTTTGGGCATTCCGCTTGAATCAAAATTCCAAATAAACCGTCATCATGTATTGATTTCCATGAGCATGCCGTTGCCAGGTAACGAATAGACTTTGACGATGGTTCCCTATCGAGCTTTCGGTCATTATTGAGGAGAAGCAGAGGAGAAGCAGAGGAGAAGCAGAGGAGAACTGGGGTAGGGGGGGGGGGGGTGGGGGAGGGGAGGGGTCACAGACAAACCTGAGTCATTTTTTACAGACCTATCTATTTATCTTTGAAGTTTGCTGGGCTAAATGCTATCTGCCATCAAGGTTATTAAGATTATTCTGAGATGACAATGTCAGCAACAACTACTATCACATGTATTACTATCCAAATGACATCGCCACCAGTACAAGCGCTACCATGGCTATTAGTATATACCGTAATTATTATTACTTATATTACTGCTACCACAACTACTACTACTTCTACTACTACTTATTCTGCTACTACTACTAATGCTGCTGCTATACCACTACTAATACAAACACCACTACTACTTCAACTAATACTGCTGCTCTACTACTCTCTTTAAAAAAAAAAGTGAATTTTCAAAATCACGGACGTCACTCCTCTGGAGAGTGAAAATAGAGTGAAAATAGAGTGAACATTCACTCTTTTCTTTTAGAGAGCACTCTAAAATCAATCGATTTTCACTCCTAAACAAGTGATCACGGACGTCACTCCCAAGAAAGTGAAAATAGAGTGAAAATTCACTCTTTTTTTTTTAAGAGAGTACTACTACTACTACTACTACTACTACTGCTGATACTATACTACTACAACCACCAAAATCAACATCACTACGTTACTACTACCACTACTACTGCTACTTCTACTACCACTACTTCTACTAATTATACTAATACGTCTTCATTACTAATACTACTACTACTTTTTAGCATATCAAAACATCATTCACTGTTGCACTATGCTTCGATAATGGAATTCAAACATCGAACACCATGGCCCCTCCCCTCACAGCATGATAACTAGACACCGTCCTCATTGGTCTCTCGTGGTAAGTATTACTCATCACTCAAGTATCCAACAGCACCAGACATGAAACATTGTCTTCCTTCTCGCCTCTATCAAAAATCTGTCCAGGTGACGATGCATTACTCACACGAATGATAAGTTTATGTATTTATGACTGTTTATATGTGGTTTCTTTTTCATTTTCGGATGATAAATAAATAACATTGAATCGAATCGAATTGAATGGGCCTTTTACGAAATTACATTACGAAAATAGCCTATTGAACTAAATGCATGATGATATATGTAGAAGTTCAAATCACAAACTACTAGACCTGTTTACTAACATACAATCAAATGTATGGGTGTTTCTTTCCTTGGGAGCTAGTAACGAGGTATTTCATTAACCAGTTATCCATGGATGAAGTACAATACTTGGAATCCACTCTGCATAGCATACATTTCATGTTGCTATGTCGGGCAGGCCTCGGGCAAGCTTTCGGGTTGTCAAGAACAACCTTTCTTTATACAGTATGCATACAATTTGAATATGTTATATCCCACTTCATTATTTTTCTCTCATCTCTTTCTCTCTCTCTCTCTCTCTCTCTCCCATCGCTTTCATTTATCTATAATTGGGAGCTTAATTCTCTCTCTCTCTCTCTCTTTATATACTTCTCTCTCCCTCTCCCTCTCCCCCCCCCCCCTCTCTCTCTCTCCCTCTCTCTAGGGTGCTGAGTACGTTTCAGCTTACTCTGTTCCCCCTTTTTTGAATTTTCCCTTTTTTCTCTTTCTCAAAATATATGCATCATTGTATTTCCTCCTTCTTCGTATGTTGATCTATCTCTCCTTCTCACCCCCTCTCCATCGCTCTCCTTCCCCAATCGACTAGTGCTATTATATTTGTATAGCCTCTATCACGTGACACGGTATAATCGATGTTTAGGCTTTGTACAGCCGCTTATTCTCATTATGTACAGATTCTGGGTTAACATCTTCATTAGATCACTTGCGATTGAGTTACGTAATCTTCTCCATGCTTCAATGAACGCGTATAAGGAAAATTTTCCGACGTCTTTTAAAATGTTCTCTCCATACCTCATTAGGGACTTTTAGATTTGCGTGGACTGATACATGTGACGTCCATTCAAGGCAGTGCATTAAAAGGACGTCGATCGAAGCAATCCCCATTGTCTTCGTGCGAATATAAAAGTCACTATTGCGACAGATTACCGCCCCTCTCCATCCCCTTCTCCCTCTCACCTCTCTATCTCTCTCTCTCTTCTCTCTCTTCTCTCTCTCTTCTCTCTCTCTTTCTCTCTCTCTTTGCCCCTTCTCTTTCTCTCATCCACTCTCGGTGTCTTTTCTTTCTTATTGTAAAAATGTATGAATCCATTTGCATAATTATATGGCTACATGGTCTCTTTCACATGCTGGCCTGTTTCCTCTTTCCATCCTTCTACCTGTCTTTACATACAGGTCATAAGTCATGTAGATCTAGATAGTTCCAAAGGGCGTTCAATAAGTTCATAACCAGACTTAGAAGGACGTCGTTGTGTTTTATGAATATTTCACCTTTCCCATTACAGGTGACAAGATTTATGAGACTTTTTAGAAAATTGATTTTGTCAATGGTTGTTGTTCAGCAACGTGCAGTCATCCATTTAATCGTGCTCCAGAAGAAGAAGCTGAAGGATATCTATGAGGTGCAGGGTAGCGTCTCACGAAACCGTCATAATCACCGACATCCCATTGAAACGCGTGTTAAACTTAATTCAAGCATTTCAATGGGATGTCGCTGAACTTGTACTCGATGACGGTTTGGTAAGACGCTGCCCTGGTGGCAACAAAAGGGGACATTGCTCTTGCCACCTCCACAGTAAAGAAATGGGCAGCTCTAGTCAAAGCTGATCAGGAGTGCAATGATGACACCCACGCAGTGGTCGCCGTTCCACTTTCTCTTTCTCTTGACCTATCATCTGGACGAGCTATTATTATTTCTGTCGATATCTAATAGTGTGACTTAATGCTATGTCTATCATTATATGGCTATCAACCAACAATACATCTATATATATATAGCTACACTATGTACCCCGCATCATTTTCACCACACACTCTCTCTCTCTCTCTCTCTCTCTCACCCCTCTCTCTCTTTCTCTATCTCTATCTCTCTCTTTCTCTCTCTCTCTCTCTCTCTCCCTCTCTATCTATCTCTTTCTCTCTCTCTTTCTTTCTCTATTTATCCCGAGATCCAACTTTCCTACCTTCATCATGGTAGCCATCCTCTTTTCCTTCTTTCATGATAAAAATGTCGATGTACATACATCATTATACATTCGCGTTGTAGCCAATCAAGCGTAGGCACAAGTACATAACAAATAAAGCTATTACAATGGAAGCACATCTAGGCCTATACAGCATCACGCAATGCATCCCTGGCTGCCATCCCGTTGCTATGGCAACTAGCTCACTCATTTCATGCCTCGCTCGCACTTATTCCGTCGTCATTATAAGGGTGTTAGGTGTAACAAACGTCTATATATAGTACCCAAGTCAGTAGCACTTTCTTGAGCATGCACTCGTAAATTCTTATCAAAATGATTTTCAACATCTGTCACAAATTCCTTATAAGAAGCCATCTAAATCGCCACCATAGTTTGCCTTCATGCTCTCTCCCCTACTCACTCCCCTCCAAAACAGTACTCTCTCTCATTTCTCGTTCATCTTTTACAATTTAAAAACATCACTTGATGGGACAATAAGACAATGACGGTATGCATAAAATAAATGCAAGTACTGTGAATTATATTGTTTAGCTTTACATGCATGCTTACACAAAATCCATATATTACATGTATTAATGAACCCTTACTTTAAGCGTACACATCTGAATACAGTCAAATCGACAATCTAGAAGCTAGGCTACCTCTTTGTAAAGGCCACCTGACAACAGTGGCCACTTAAGTTCCCCGTTGCGTCGCCCCGATAGACGTACTTAACTTGAAGTATAAATCATGTACAACTGTTTGTATGTTATTCACGTAACACACGAACAGTTTTCTTAAACAGAAGCTACATTATTCTTGGACCACTCTTGGGACTGTGTCCATAATAACTTACCCCTTGACCAGCGCTGCTGTGGCGTGTAGAAGACCCCTCGTACGTAGCTATACAGCTTCCGCGGCAGTGTGACTAAAAACGACATGGTCCTTCGAAACACACTCCCTCTTCCTCTTGACGACGTGGGCGATGGTGGATCGTTGTTGTTCGATTCGAACTCATCGTCCAGCTCATCCACCTCTTCCACGATCACGTCATCCGCGTCCAAACACCGCTTCTCTTTCCTCTTCGGTCGCTGCTGCACCTCTTGTTTCTCCTTATGATGATGGTTATTCTCGTTATGCTGCGGAAGCTCGTCTCTGTCTTCAGAGTTCTCTCCAGCGCTTCCACCGCTGTCCTCTCCGCCTTTGCTTACGGCTTGGTATGCTATATCCGTTCTTGTCATGTTGCAGAAGCTCGCTTGCGATTACAAAGAAAGATGGGGATGATGCCAGTGTCAGTGATGACGTAATACACTTCCAGTGTTTCTTTCTTACTCTCTTCCTAGATAGAGATGCTCGCCCTATTCGCTGCTATGTATACCGTCGCACAATGGATCGCGTAGAATGCAGACGGCTATAATTGCATTTAACGATGCTTAATATGATATTTTGACTCGGTTCGCGGTCACAGTCAAACCTTATGGAGTTATAACAGTATCCATTCGTGTGTGTGAGGAATGTTTGTGTGTGTCTTCGCAGTAGTACGGTGGCGTCTTGTAGAGAAGAGAAACAGAGAAATAATACAATACAAATAATTAACATGCATGCCAGATCTGCTCTGTTTGACACCTATTATATTTCGTTTGACACCTAGACTTAGATGTAAGGTACGATTAAACACATGTCATTTTGGGGAAAAAATATTCTTTTGGAGGGTGGTTTGTGTGACGGTGTAAATGTTTGATTAATGAGTATTGCACGTGAGAGAGAGAGAGAGAGAGAGAGAGAGAGGGGGGGTAAATAGGATGAAAGAGAGAAAAAACATAAATTGATAATAATAAAGATGGCGAGTCAGCGTGGAAACAAAGAGGAGTTAGAAGGGGTAATGATGGTCTAATGTTTCGATATTGCCCACCGAAGATCACAATTATATAAAAGGAGGGGGGGGGGGGGTAAGCGAAGTAGTGTGAACATGAGAGAGAGAGAGAAAGAGAGAGAGAGAGAGAGAGAGAGAGGGACAAAAAGACGGATAGATAGAGAGGGAGAAAAATGGAGAGCGAGCGAGAAAATTATATAAATAGAGAGAGAAAGAAAGACGGAGAGAGATGGAGAGGGTTGTGGAGAGCGAGCGAGAAAATTATAGAGACATGGAGAGAAAGAAAGACAAAGGGATAGAGAATCAGACTACATATTATAGTCATATTAAAGTCAATATAAGGCCAAATGGGATAATCCGAGAGCACTGACCCTTTAGTTCACACGAGCTTCCTAGTAAATATATGACCAAAAACAAAAACGAGAGTCATGCGTATACATCGTTTGATCGTTTTCCCATGGCGTCTTCGAGAGCAACACCAACAAACAGATATGTTAGTTATGACGAATTTGAACTCCCTATTTTCATTGTATTCATCAGAATTTGTATATCAGTTTGACATTTACAATCGCGTTTCACCATCGATCTTTATAACGAGCCATCGTGACACATTCAATCAGGAAACCTAAAATAGAATTCAAATTACTAACCCTTAACTTTTATTGGTATTGATAAAATTAGGAATATAACCAACAAAAAAAAATCAAAGAAGAACTTTTTTGAAATGCTTTTGCCACTATTGGAGTGAATTATGGTCGAAGTTTGAGTACTGGGTATTTAATAATACGGGGGAAATGATTTTATTTGATTCTGATGATTATTTGGACTTTGCTCTTGTAATAATGATGAACGTTACCATGATGGTTGAAAGACGTGAAATATTTTTTGCTAAATTAAGAAATCAACTACCTTCAGCTGTAAATGTTATCATGAAATGGAAATATATATATATCAAACGAATTTCAAATACGAGAAATAAGTAAAGAAATGGTTACATTTTAGAGCTTTGACACCGTGAAAACAATGGAAATGAATATACATTTCACTGTGCATTTCTTTTTATGGCATCTGTTGATATATGCATGTTGTCATTTTTGTATTATTCTGTCCCTAAGTCTTGGGCCGTGATGATCATGATCATTATTTAGCCATTACATATGGATATCATTTAATAGAATATTTGTATATTATCTGTGGAAATAATGATCGAACCTGACAAATTTATTTACAGAACACTGTGGAAAGGGAAAAAGGATTGTATGTGTATGCGACACGTACTTCTTTTCCAGCATTTGACCGTCAACGGTGTAGATACGTCAATAATTCTCTGGCAAATTAAATGTTCGACATGTTCAAAGAATCTAGAACTAGGCTTGCCCTTTAAACCACATAACGATTTAGATCAATAATTTTGATATCCATTGATTGGTTTTGAAATGTTTGTTACATAAATACCAGACGATCTTCAAACGTGGTGCCTATACCCACTCCGAGGCAAAACAGAAACAAAACCATTGGGGGCGTGGTTTTTTCTTTATAATCATTAATTTTACATTTAATGATGATATCTGACGTGTGCCCAAATCGGTAATCAGAATGTGTTTGAATGCAAAGGTTACAGTGTCATATTATCTAAATAGTATTGGCAAAAAATGACCATCTAATTTTTAAGTGAATACTCTTAATGTACATTACGTACACCTGTATTAGGTCGGACGTAATTTTATTATTAAGGATGTTTCAGATCTTGTAGGAGTTAGGATAAGGCCTCTACATAGGGAAACTATAGAAAGAATTGACAACATTTTTGTAACTGTTTTTGGCGGTTAACTCATACTCATACTTTACACAGGATGAATTGATAACGATATGTGAAACTGAAAACTTCTACCATGGATTATTAATCAAACCAATTCGTGTGTCGGCCTAATCTAGCACCAATATCAATTTCTAAAATATCCATTACTCAGAAAAGAGTTATCTCATATATACGTATTTAGTTTATCGTGAAATCAAAACGGGGTTTTAAAGTTATCTTTTTTTAAAGCAAGGTATATATATATATATATATATATATTTAAAGGAATTTTGTCCCTTTTCGGGATATAAAATGGCCTTTTAACTAATTCGTTTGAATTTTTTGAAAGTGATTTCAAAACATAATACATCTCCATAAAGCTTAGCAAATATTTAGTCTATAATTCCAATTTTAAATCTTAATTGTATATACGATATAATATACTAAGCTAGGCCAACATAGCCATTGTGGAAATTCGTGTTGTAAACGACAATGCTACCCTGTGAAAATACAACTCCAAATAGATAAATAAATCAGATAAAATATGTTTGTATAAAGGAAGGAACGATGATCCGCACATTTTCCTTACATTAAAGACCGGCAATACTACTAGTCCAGAAGGAATTAGACCACACAGCGAGGTCACTGACAGGTGGCTATCTCATTAACTCAGCTCTCAACTAACATAAGAAAATGAGGATCATGGGGGACCAACAGGCACCGATTGGGAAGTTTTCAGTATATAGAGGGTATAGCTACAAGTAGGACAGTGGGGCTTTAAGATTAGGAAATTATTCTGTTTTACAACCATATTTCCTTTTTGCCTACATACATGCTATATATATATGATTACTCTGAAGAAAAAAAAACCGTTTCTGAAATGTGAGATCCACAAAGTTGTCCATATCCTGTAATATGAACGAAACAAGAATTCCAAGTTACGTCGATCGTAATTCAAGGAGGATACTAACTCCGTAAATTTAGAACTTTCATTTTATATCGGAGGCATTAATGATTCAAATTGTCAAACTGATATCTATACTGAATATGTTCATGTATGTAATGAAGGCGATATCATAAATAAAATTCATTTGGTATTGTCTATGGGCTTACTGTTCCTTACTTTACTTTCGGTCTTATTTTTTGTTTGTTTTTGTATATTTTTAATTTATAAAGAATGAAATAAATGTAAAACAAATATCTCTCGTACGTTTAATGAATTATGATTAAATTATTTGATTTTAAACCACGGAGGAAAAGTTAAATGATTAAATGTACCACGGTATATTTGTAATGCTATTGGCACACGACACAGGCTATTTTTGAAAAAAGCATCAGAACGGAAGCCAGTAAAATACAAATTCTGACTTTCGCGGTTCAGTATTCTTGATGTTTGCTTTGTTTTGTCACTGTTTTGGATATGTGGACATTTAATCAAATTTATATGTTAATAACCCCATGCCTGTTAGATTATGATATTTTATCAAACTCATTTAAATTCTCAATTTGGAATGTTGAGAATAAGTGGGATAATTATTGGTGAATAATACTTGAGAAATAGTTGAGGCATTAATCTAATTAAACATATTCCAAGTATTATATTGATATTGGCAACTTCAGTAGCTCATAACAAGTGTTGTTTATTGTTCAGATTCGAAAAGAGGCAGAAATTACTAGGCATTAATGTTCAACTTCCTTAAATGTTTTCCCCACTTCATTTAACCGACAAATAATTGCCAAATTTAAATAGGTACACGTATTTGAAAGAACGCACGTTTGGCAGCGCCTTTAGATTTAAGTCCCGAATATCTTTGCAATCAAAAGGAAATGTCTAAATCGGCAACATTATGGCGCAAATGTTCATTATCAACCAAGCGAACCCCCCCCCCCCCCCCCCCCCGAGAAAAAGAAAAAACTCAACATTATTATAAGTGTGGTTGCAAAACATAATGAAAAAATGTATTTCATGGTCTTGTGCTTTTGAAATGAAAATGAAATTGAAAATGATTTTGTCTTTGAACTACTGAATATTTATAGCATCATATATCTGATCATTATAAATGATCTAGGGTAGCTGCGTACGTAATTAGGCTATTTATTTTGCGGCAATCTGTCATGTTTGTGTCTAATGGTTTTGAACAAAAGGAGGTCATTTCGTTTCTTGGCAGGCAATTTACATCTTCCCCCAACCATGAAAGGCAAACATCAAACTCCGCACACAGATTCTCCGGGAGTTCCCCTCTTCCCGATGATGTAATCGTAAACGTTAATGTAAATTAAATGTGTGCGTGAAGAGGAAGCATGAACGCTTTCTATATTTAGGTATAATACAAGGGATTTTCAATCACATACTGCTCTATCAATTTATATGAATAGGGTAACAATTTTGCATCAATAGTTAGAGCATGAATCATGCATTCTTTGCTATGATACTATACAAATCTTTTGGAGGAAATTGCTGATGTTTACAAGATCTGTTTTCACTTTGACATGAAATCATGATAATGATCAAAGGAAAAATAATGTACGGTGCGTGATTTTCTACAAAGTCGTTGTGAATCAATGAGGAGCAATGACGTCATTATGGGAGCTCCGGGGAGGGTATGCTCCAACAGACAAAAAAGGGGTAGAGAAACAAATAGAAATCAAGATGAAAAGAAAGAGATTTGTGCAAAATGAACATGAATGGCAAATGATACGACCCCTCAGACCCCGATCGGTTTCATGGTTCCCCTCATTAACCCCCGTAAGACCTGTGCCCCCCCCCCAGAATGACTAGGCCCGTGCTATGTCACTGTGGTCATTGTGTAGTATATGCATCGTTGGTCGTTGTATGCTCATTACTCATTTAATGTCTGTGTACACACCTGAAATATTGATATTACAAAATCATTGTCACCCCGATTAATAACATTACTGAAAGCGAAACATCATGTTTCCTTAATTTACACCAACAATAACAGGTGTAATATCAGACGCGTTCATTAATAGCTCAAGTATACATGTAACATGTTAACATGACTGATCATGAAGTTAATTACTTATTAGAATGATTGCTTCGAAATTCGATTACTTAGCCTATATCTTTCTGTGAGCTACGAGTAAAGTTCAAATGAAATGGTGTATAATGTAATACTGACAGAATTACTACCATTCTAATTTTAGAACATACTGGAGTTACTGCAAACAATGATTATGATCATTAATACTCCACTTTTAATGAAACTTGAGTAAGATTGACAAAGTTCCGGTATACCACACATCTCTGTGTCATAGGCCTACAGTGAATATATAAATTGTAACACAGTTAAAGAACAATTTTCTCAAATGATAATTATCTACTAGATGGAAAATGGAGACTTACCTGGACGACGTAAAGGCTAAATTTGATTACAACAAAATTAATCAGCCTTATCTTGAATATAAGTCCTTGTCAAGATATCACAAAGACATTCATTCACGCACAGAAAGCGATCATTCAATCTGTCGTCCGCGAAGTATAAATGTTACTCGCACAATGCACAACGATAAATACGTCTGTCGTCGAATAATCATACCCCGTAACTAAGATATATCAATGACCGTGTAATATTTAATATACCGCGTGCGAACATTGATACGTTTGCCATTACGACATGATATTAACTTCCGTGTAATGAAGCAAACTTTGGCCGTGCTGCAAATTTTGTTGGAGCATGTTTTCGTGATGACGTAAACATACCACGCGCACTAGGATAGACCGTCGGGGATTTTCACGTATTGTTCTCGATAACAGTTATGGGGAATTATGTTTCACGGAATATTTGTGTTCTTCTTTGGTTCTGCGGTGAACTGAAAGCGGAACTATATATAGTCGTAGAGTCTGTTATTGAACTGAATCTTCAAGACCAACAAAGGAAGATGAATCATAACCCAACTATATCAAGCATGGAGAAGAAAACAGATAAAGAGAAACTGAGAGAGAGAGAGAGAGAGAGAGAAAGGGGGAGAAAGAGATAGAGAGAGAAAGAGAGAGAGAGAGAGAGAGAGAGAGAGAGAGAGTGAGAGAGAAAGAGAGAGAGAGAGAAGGGGGGGGGGGGGGGGACAAGTTGTAAATATTGTTTGTGAATAATAAGATATAAGTCCTACTCTGAATGAAGGAACTAAAGGGTGAACAAAACATTGTGCGTGATTAATTTTTGGGGGAGGTGTAAAGAGATACATCCGCTATAGAGATGAATTATGTAATAATAATAATAATAATTCTACATTTATATTGCGCACAACTCTGCCAACATAATGGCACTCTTGGCGCACAGATCAACAGATGTACTACGTCAGAGCCTAAAGTTGATTCGACATTCTAACTACATGAATTATATTTGTCTTCTTTATTCTTGAAACCAAGGCTGTGATTTCAGGAGGTACTGTACCATCTTAAAGGGATCCGGTAACTTTGTCTCAGATTCTGAAAAAAAATCCTGGATTTAGCTCATGCTGCAATGATAATTATAAAACTTTAGGTTAGTCAGGAACCCCATGACTTTTACAAGCCGATCGCCTGTCTAACTATCAAGATATTTATGATTGGAAATCGAAACCAAATTTTGCGTTTTCCTAACGGTTTTCATAACACTACATTGGTCTATTGTACATAGGCGCCGGAAGTGGGGGGGCAGGGGGGGCAGCTGCCCCCCCAATCACAAAAGTGGGGGGGGGGGGGGCAAAACGCATTTATGCCCCCCCAAAACGCCCCCCCCCCCTCAAAAAAAAAAAAAAAAAGCAGTAAAGGAGTAAAGATGGTTTGTATTTTTAACCCAAAAGAACATAACAATAATAAAAACCTGAATTAAATGACGTATGAAATTCCATTCAAAGAAAAGGAAAGTTAACAGGAATTAAATTTCCTAAACATTGCGCATGCTACCTATATTTATCAATGGAGGTTTTTATAATAGCGATACGCGCATATCGTGGACATATTGCGAGAGAATGGGAAAGCGTGTCTGTTTTTTGTTATAGGGGTGAGAAGCTTATGAGCCCCTGAACGCTGGCGTACTGATAGGGGGGGGGGGGGTATTTTTTTTATTCGATACCAGTGATTTACAAATGTTGCTGAAATGACATGATTTTCCGGTATATTTTCTCATTTTTTTTGTAAGTCATACCTTTTTATGCGTTTGTTGGAAAATTAGAAATTCCAAAATTTACAGTCGGGCGAAAAATATGCTTACTTGCTCTATTATTATGCTCTATGTTAGGGACTGCAGAACGGCCGGGCTCGGGGACTCGTGCCACCCTTAATTGTTGAAAAAGTTTGTTACAGAGAAAAAGTAAGAAAGAGAGAGAGAAAAAATAAGTGACCTGCCAATGTAACATAATATGAGGTATCAAAATATGCTCATCTGACCGTAATTAAATACCTAAAACCCCCGAGCTTCCGGGGGCTCTGCCCCCTGGACCCTAACAAGGGCTAAAAGGCGGGCCCTGGATGCTCATCTGACCGTAATTAAATGTCTAAGACCCCAGAGCTTACGGGGGCTCCGCCCCCAGACCCCACCAAGGGCCCTAAGGCGGTCCCCTGTATGCTCATCTGACCGTTATTAAATACCTAAAACCCCCGAGCTTCCGGGGGCTCTGCCCCCTGGACCCCAACGAGGGCCCTAAGGCGGGGCTCTGGATGCTCATCCGACCGTAATTAAATGTCTAAAACCCCAGAGCTTACGGGGGCTCCGCCCCCAGACCCACCAAGGGCCCTAAGGCGGTCCCCTGTATGCACATCTGACCGTTATTAAATACCTAAAACCCCTGAGCTTCCGGGGGCTCTACCCCCTGGACCCCACCAAGGGCCCTAAGGCGGGGCCCTGGATGCTCATCTGACCTTAATTAAATGTCTAAAACCCAAGAGCTTACGGTGGCTCCGCCCCCAGACCCCACCAAGGGCCCTAAGGCGGTCCCCTGTATGCTCATCTGACCGTTATTAAATACCTCAAACCCCTGAGCTTCCGGGGCTCTGCTCCCTGGACTCTCCGCCAATTAGTGGCCTGCCAGTGTCACAAATAAGGTATCTAAATATGCTTATCTGACCATAATTTTAATTCCTAAAACCCCTAAACTTCTGGGGGCTCAGCCCCTGGACCCCACGCCATTTTACGCTCTACCTGATTGTTAATAATCCACTTTGAAAAACGTTCCGCGGGGCCTGCCCTGCATGTAACGTGTAAGAGTGATGGTGATGCAGATTTTTCTTCTGCCCCCCCCTTCCAAACATTGTTGCTCGTTACGTCACTGCCCCTGGAAGGTGAGCCCCCTGGAATGTTTGCCCCCCAATCCCAAACTGCTTCCGGCGCGCCTGCCCTTGTATCTAAGATTTAACATTGTTAAACGATGCCTTTAACACAAACAGGGATTTTAAATTGAAGAAAAACAAATCTATAATTTACACTTAATGGGCTATTATTATAGGAGGCAGAACACGTGGAACACTTGTATCCTCTCAGACACTTATGATTAATAATGATTAATGATTGGTAGATCCCTATACCAGTCCTGCCCTTTACACCCACACAATGATATTTTTTACTGACAATATTTTACTGCTGTGTAAACAATATCCTGGTAACCATGACACTATTCAAATAGAATAGATCATGATTTTATGCAGGTATATCGTTTTTCGAGTTATTTAGGGTATAATATCATTTCGCGTTTTGCATAGTGGGCTGTCAGATAGGTATCTATTTCATATTCTCAATGTCTATTTATTTATTTCCCTGTTCGTTAACTCTAAAGGCGTGACTGCGCAAGGCCGTCTGATGATAATTGTTGATTTAAACCTTCCTTGTATTATATGAGAATCTCATATTTTTCTTTCTTTTTCGCTATCTCTCTCTCTCTCTCTCTCTCTCTATCCCTCTCTCTCTCTCTGTTTCTCTCTCCCCTTCTCTCTCTATCAATCTGTCTTTCTCCCTTTTCCCTCTCCCCTTCCCCTCCCTCTGTCTCTCCTATCTCTGATCTCTTCCCTCCCTTTTCTCACCCCTCTCTCTCTCTCTCTCTCTCTCTCATTCTATGTTAATCTCTCACTCACTGTTTCTCTGCCTCTCTCTCTCTCTCTCTTCTTTCTCTCGGTCTAGTTCATTTCATACCTGCCATTAATATTGCGGATACAGGTTTATTTTTATTACGTTCACTTTAACAAACACCATAAGATAGGTAAATATTATTATGTGCATTGTTATATTCCCTCCATTACGATTTCAACGTTTATTTAAGAGCTATTAAGGAAATTGTGTTGTCCTTGAACTGACTGACTTTATTGAAAGGGATATGAGAATCGCAAGAATATAACAAAAGAAAATAGGCAAATTTGGTGACACAGCGAAGATTGCCCTGACTCAAAGCAAGAGACAGGAAATGGAAAAAGAAGTGACAATATCTTGGTTTTTATCTTCGAAACATATGTTTAGCAATCAGTACAGTGTCATATTGGTCAGTGACCACTAAACGTGACTGTTTGTATTCTTCTTTTTCTAATTCTTTTTATATTTCTTCATAACTTTAATCTTATCTACTGTGTAGGCCTTTTTGTATGCGACTACTCGGAGGTTTACACGCATTATTCAAGATATGTTCAATATAATCATTATGAAACACGACATCATCAGCTAACACAGCAGCAGCAGTAGCATACAAAATATTAAAAAACGGGACAAACGAGAAAAAACACATCAGAACCGATAACAATATTATCAAATGGTCAACACGTCAATTTCAAAACGATACGATTTCAAATTCATAAGATTTTCAGTTCATAAAACCATACACACTTTCTATATATACGCATGCACTGAAATATCTTACGATTCTTGGCATAAAATTCTTCCCGCAATCCATTGGCTTTTAAATTCAAGCACTGCGATCTGCGAGTAATCCTGACGAATTAAGCTTATAATCCGTCGAGTTCCTAATTCCAGGTTAAATATTCTCCCCGCCCATATTCAAGTTATATATCAGATATCACCTACTGCTCCTGTGTGGGGTATCCAGTAATTGATTGAATAATAATTCCGTTAACCCATATTGGGAAAAACGTGAAGGAGGAGGCAGGGGGGGGGGGGTGTCAAATTCAAGTTGACGCAAAGTCGTATCCGTGAAACTGTATTAAAATACGAATTTAGCCTTAGCATACAAAATATTTAGGTTTAAACCAGAATGAAACACTTCAATAATTTTAAGCTGTCGCGAAATGTTTCCTATTGCACGAAGTGTTGTTTATGCCAGGACACGGCTGGCTCTCCCAAAAGGCTAGTGGGCGATAGTGGTTCAGAACAACTCTATGTTGGCTTCTTGTCAAATTATGCAAATGTGTTCATTGCATATACGGTGGGAGGTCGTAACATCTGATACTTCATGGAAGACCAGAATACATTTTTACCGTCCATATAATGCTTAGTTAGTGGCATGTGCCATCTTTGTCAAGCTAGTTAAAGACCGTCAATACTACTGGGCCAGAAGAAATTAGACCACACAGTGAGGTCACTGACAGGTTGCTATCTTATTATTAGCTCTCAACTAACATAAGAAAAAGAGGATCATTGGGGACCAATAGGCACCATTTTGGGAAGTTTTCTATATAGAGGGAGCAAATAGCTACAAGTAGGACAGTGGGGCTTTAAACCATCGAAAATACATGCACAACTTCCTCCGACAGCGACAACCTAACACTCTAAACCTGAGGTGTCAAATCAGCGTTTATTATGGAGAGACTGAGTTTCCCAAACTCCAAAGCATGGAAGAAAAAAACTTTTTTTTTCACGCTGATGCAACACAATGTCAAGTAGTGTTCTTCCATCATTGTAGTGAGATACTTTTTTGACAACATTATTAGTTCTCTGATTTGATTAACACAGCAAAGATTATACTTTGTTTAGGCTGCAACAGTAGTGCAGGATCTTTCGCCGAATCTTGTTGCACATCGATTTGCTTCACAATCTCACTCTGTCGATGACAAGACTGATTCAAATAAGTACATGTATGCCCAGACCTTGTGGCCCGAATCCACAAAGGAGGTTTGTAGACTAACCTAGGTTTATGTGCGTCATATGACGCGTCTTGACGCGTTTAAGACCAAGGTTTGTCTGAACCTTGGTCTGAAACGCATCGAAACGCGTCATATGACGCACATAAACCTAGGTTTGTCGACAAACCTCCTTTGTTAATTCGGGCCCTGCTGGTTTTTGTATTCGGACAGTTGATTCAAATCTGTGATTTGAAGAAGTTTACATGCAATATTTTTTAATTCTCATGAGACTCATGTAAGACAGTATTATAACATACACATATTTATGATGGTTAGTGCTCAATGATGCATACTTTTCTATAAATACTAAGTCAAAAGTGTCAGGACACACAAACCCCTATAAAATTCACAGCAAAAAAGTTTAATTTACGATG
Organism: Strongylocentrotus droebachiensis; assembly: GCA_035222895.1. Lineage (NCBI taxonomy): Eukaryota > Metazoa > Echinodermata > Echinoidea > Camarodonta > Strongylocentrotidae > Strongylocentrotus > Strongylocentrotus droebachiensis. Next base: position 38,580 of record JAVYIG010010906.1, on the reverse strand, counting down.
ATCGTAAAGTGTGCGCAGATTCTGACACCAAAAAATGACAACATTTATTAGAGAAACAAATTGAAGATATATAACTGTTCAGAAGGACACACGCAAATGATTACCTTTCTTTCAACACCTGAACACACACACACACACACACACACACGCCCACAAACACATTTATTAGGGGTGAAGCATTAACTCAAACATTAACACAATTAATGTAAATGACATCGCTCTTCTTAAGGCGTTTCTGGTGTAAACACAAAGGCTATTTCACACTGAGAAGACACCACATGCACTGCGGGAAAAATGAAACGTGCATATAAAGTGCAATGCATTCGTGGAATTTAGAATAGGTGTGAAAGGCTGTGATAACTAGAATGTGTGTGAAAGGAGTGATACATAGCATGTGCTAACTTCAGGCATAGAAAAGTTAACAATTTGATATTGAATTCCTAAATTTCTAATATTGTGTATTCCCATGGAGGAAGGGTAACTCATTCAATTGTTCTTAAACTTTGTCTGGTTAGTAGTTAGTGTAATGAAACCAAAGCAAAAGAAAAGTCGAATCAGCAAATAAAAAAATCATAAAACGAAGAGTTTTGGCAGGTTCACAATCAATTTATGCATTTTCTGTTAGAAACCGATAAAGAATTATCGATAGTAAGTTCATTTTTCGGATTAGTCCAACTTAAGACGGTGTTATGCCAGAGTAATGCGTTTACACTAACCGGTCGGGAGAGTCCGCTTCGTTCTCGGTTTTCTTCTGACGCTCCCGGTCTTTTTGAGCGTCTTTACCCGCGGGTAAACCCGCGGTTTGAGCCGTTTCTTAATATCCGGGTTCGGACCTAATATAAGGAAATAGAACACAGACTGCTTGGACGAAGTCGGAACAAAAGCGATCTAGTTCTAGTCTAGACCAAATACAAGTCTTCATATATTTTTTTACAGATGATATCCGACCCAATTGGAAATTTAAAGACAATACACGATGTTATACTATTCTCGACAAAATCTCGTCTGTCCATAAATCTTGTCCTTAATTATAATAACATGATTATAGTCATTGTGGTAATATTTCAAGATTCAATTTAACATGAATGGCTATGGAAACGGATCTTATTAGTACAATATATTGCAAATAATTGATATAATTTTGTTAAACTTTTCATACGCCTGAAGTTATGGCACCTATTATAACGAATGGATGTTTAGTATCTTTATTATCTGTTTTTAATAGAATAATGAAGAAAAAAGAAAGAAAAATCAACATCCGTATGTACGATGGGCGGATAGATGACTGGGAATGCACTGGGAATGAAATGGACGTGATACTATAAATATATATAAATGAACACAAATTATATAGATCTTCGTCAGAGTGGAAATGAATCACTAATCTAGATCAGAGACTGTAACATTTTTTCACATTCAATAATAGTTGTCGACAAAATGTACATGATAGGATTTACGTGTTTGAACAAATACTTACAGATCATAGGCGTGGCTGCAAAGTCCTGCATTCTCTGCGAAGGTGTCTCGTAGTCCGAGGTCAAGCTACATGATTCCAGTGAAGACACTTCCGGTAGGTCATAGATGTGCCTCAGGGTCTTCCTGCGCGTTGTAAAGAACTTGGTATGCATCCGACTCAACAAGGACTTCTGCGTACCCGACTTTGCGGCTTTCGGCTTTGAAGTGTTGATACGAGATAGAAAAGATCTGCCTCCTTTAGAAGCCTTCGTTGTTTTCCTAAACCGTCCTTTATATGTCGATGCTTTGTTTTCCTTGTTAAGAATCTCTACGCGTTCCCGCTCGAGTCTTTCCATCTCTTCTCGTTCAGCCTGAAGACATTTTCGCTCTTCTTCCTCCAAATGTTCACGTTCTCGTTGATCATCAAGGTTCATAATGGATTGGGTAACCAGGGAGTGTACACTTGGTCTTCGGCGAGCCTTCGGTTGTGCTACCAGACGCTCAATCTTACTAGTTGTGGCTATGTAGTGAACAGTACCGTTGTTCTTGCGGAATGCCTTTGCGGACTGCTTGGAACTGCGTCCGTGTGTCTTTGAGCCGTTGGAAACGGGCGGTTCAGGATATTCCTCAAAGTAGCCGTTCTTTGTGGTTGACCTGACTGTCGCAATGGATGGCATGACTGGCTGAGGGACCACCGAAGGCATCACACTAATGCCGCGTGGGTACGTCGAAACCGGAAGTCTCCTTGGTGATGACTGCTGCCTGTCATGGATATTGGCATGTCCATTGGCAAGAACAAGAGTATGCTTTCCAGTTGTGCCATGTCTGTTCAGGTCATTGGTGTGGTCATTGACCTTCTTGGTGCGATCACGCGTTGAGGACGTGACCACAGATGGCATGACCCCCTGTGACCTTGATGGTAAGCGCGGGGGATTGTAGGTCTCCTCATCGAGGCCACGAGGAGGTTCACGATGAGGTTCTTCGTAATCATCACTAGGGGATTCGGATATTGGTGGCATCACATGTGAAGTGCATATCTGAGGTTCACTTCGCTGTGCACTTAACATGTTGACCTGAATAAATAACCAAAACATCAAACATAAGGTTAAAGGGGACTAATTACCGAAATTGTTTTACTCTCACTTATCATTCAGGGCAAAATATTTTGGTGAACAACCCCTTAAAGCCTCAGGCCCTCGAAATCTTTAGATGTTACTCTTTTATATCCAGGCACATATTGATAAAGGCTTTCCGGTCTTTGTAAATTCTATTTACCTACTATGCCAAAAATATTGCAAGAAAAGAAGAACAGTTTTTTATTATCATATAAAGTACAAGTTGTTCTACCGAAGTTTCGTTGGTTAAACATGCCATTGCATATTTTCAAGATAAGCCAGTGGAAGCCGATTTTGTTTGTGGAGGGGGGGGGGGGGGGGTACTTCTGTATAATTAAGTTAAAATTCAACTACAGTTTTTCATTTGGCTTAAAATAAATTTCACTAGTAGTTTTGAATACCCCATCAAGTGAATTTACAGAAAGTACTTAAGAAAAAAGGAATAATAAAACAAAAACAAAACTTCAATGTAAAATTATTCTTTCAAATAAATACTCTCTCAGACATGATAGACACTTTATCACTCAAAAATATCAAATAAGGAATGAATGATGCAATTTATCAATCACTGATAGAACCTCATAGCTGCAACAATATCTGTTCATTTCATAATTAAAAGGATTGTGCTGTCACTCAAGGAGGGAGTTCACCTTGATATTATATTGGCTTTGATGGAGGCGGGGAAAAATCCGGTTAAAAATGAATGTCCGCTTCAACTATAACAAATTTGTTACCGTTGTTAATGACTTCCCCTTCTCTACTCAAGTGAGAGGGATCATGAAGGAATCGATGGTCTTTTGTCATAGCGCCATCTTGTGACAAAAGCAGTAGAGTTTGCATGGAATGGTGTGGCATTAAATTTCCAAGTCACAATATATCACACCATATGACAAAACATTTAAAATAGAATGGTAGCAATGCATTTCTTTGAGATCTCAAACAGTATGAGTTATCACAATATTTGAACGCTTCCTCTAAATAAGAGAGCCAAACTACGCAAAAATTGGTAGACCATCATAAATGTAAGTGCAAATAACGTCTGGATTGTAAAGTATTAAAAACAAAATACGACCTGCGATGTTTTGCATTTTTGTTGAAGACGGTCAGAGTAGGCATATTTATTGCTTGCTGAATCAAGTACAATAGCAGCATGATACAAAATGAAATATGATTGAAATTATATACCAAATACAGATTTGGTTCAGTTATACAACGCCGAAGGCGAGATAAGGACCTTATTACTTTACTCATATTCCTACACATTTTTAAAGATTGGTTGATGATCATTTTACCTGACTGTAAAGAAAACATTGATTTGCTTGTAAGTAAGCAAACAATGAACTGAAGGCTTTAAATCTTTTCCGAGGGACTTGGTTATGAGGATTAATGCCTTACCAAAAGGGCAAGAGCGCATTGACTTGGTTCCGAACCCGGGACCTCTCGGCTACGAGACCACTGCTCTACCACTGCTCGACCACTGAGCCATCGCGCTTAGCAATGCATATACCATTTTATTGGAATCGAGATGCATACCAAGATAATTAGCTGTTTTTATTTGAGCAATAATAATAAAACTAATTAGCCTACCTCTTGTTCTAGCACGGATACTTTCCGTTCAGCGAGAAGAGCACGGTCAGTGGACCTCTGTAACATCTCATCATGAACCTTGAGCGGTATCATGTTCAGACTGTGAGAAGGAGAGAGAGAGAGAGTGAAATAAATAAATGTGAATATACATGTATAATAAACATATAATCTTACAGAGAACAAAGACAGTCATTATAAGATAAATATATAAAGCATATTGATATGAGATAACATTCTTAATAAAAACATAAACTGGAAAACCTGAACGAAAAAAGAATTTGAATAGTCTCTTTATGTACAGTTCATCACTGAATCATTCATACCCTTACTAAGTTTTTTGTGAAAAATTGATTTTTCCCGATTTATGTTTTTATATGAGAATTTGACATAATAAAGCTTACAAGTCATATACAAAAATCAACAAAGACCCTAATTCAATCAGTCCACCTTTCATACTTTAGTTACGAAAGACACCCAAACATAACATTTACAAGGTGTACGAATAATGTTTAGTTGTTAACTTCATAACAACATTTTATAATCTTCTTATGATCTTCTTATTTGTTTGTCATTTGGGCCAGAAATACTAGGCCTAGTCACACATAGACGACGCATGGGGGACGCAAAGTCGTAAGCCCGACTTTTGTCAGGATTTGGGAGAAGCTAGTGAGCTGACACCGAATGCATAGCGTGTTGCCAGCGCGCTGCGCATATACAGGGCATGTGCTCCGCGTTGGTCTAGCGCGCTCCTTCTGGCGTGTACATTCATGCGTCGAGCTCCGCGCACACTTTTGAGAATGCTCAAAAAATCCCGACGCACACAGCGAATGACGACGCACTTGCCAAAATTGCAAATTTCCAATGCGTTGGCCGTGCGTCCCCCATGCGTCCGCTCTGTGTGACCGGGCCGTAAACATACATACATTGTCGTATCCGGAGCTGATGTCGCTTCCCACTTTATTTCCACTCTCACAGTTTCGCATGCCCAAAACTTGACACTTTAATTCTGTGAGAGTGCTATCTCACTGACCCAAAATAAGATGGTGAGTGCTTGAATATCGATTAGTAACTTAATTATTCCGATGAGGTTGGGAGCGGATCAGCGCAGTCGCTTCCAACCCCCCCACCCCACCCCCATAGCCAATTTGAAATGCCCATACGTATAGTGATTACAACTTACAACAATTAATAACTTTCTTATATTTAGTCGATTTTAATTTAAACTTTCATCAGTTTGCTTCTCTGATGTGTCTGCTTTCTTTTAGAGTAGTTGTCTATTTAGGTTGGATTTCCCTTTTAGGGGTTGCCAAAAGAGTATCTGGCAACCGTGAGAAAGAGTAACAACTGTTTATTTATAGTAACTATTTATAGATTTGTTTTCAGTTGACCGGATATTTAAGTAAGTAACCCTCCCCTGAATGTAAACATAAATTATGTTCATCTGCCTCTACACGAATGTATTGAGAATATTTATTTATATACTTATTTACTTATAAATTAAATAATTAAGTTTTAAAAACGGATTATTGCTAAGAAACCATTCGCGGTTGGAGGACCGAATGGCAGATGCTTTTAAAGTCATGACAGATATAATGGATACATTGTATAATGTATACATTGTAAACAGATGAGACACATATGAACATAAAACAAACACGATAGCAGTAGCAACATGTTCCAGCAATTACAAGGTTCATAAAGACAACAAGAATAACAATATTTAAAATGTTGTTGTATCCGACATTATACATCTAAGCCCCCGAGAAGAACAGTGGTGTTTATCAGTAGCTCCGAGTCGAATTATCCATCCTATATCGGTTTAAAACGTCTACATGTTTATTTATTTTTGTTTGATTCATTCATTTGTTATTCCCATCGGACATAGAAGTTTCATTGCTTTACTAAAACAAATATTGTACATTCGTTTGTATAAATTACCAATTGCAGATAACCAAAATTGGGCTGCCTATACGTCAAGAAAAGGCAAATTAAAGATTGCCTTTCATACACTCGAAGTATATAAATTAGTGACATCTGTGATAACTAGTATTAATGTAATCTTTGATACAAAATTATGCATTAGTAGCAACATCATATGATAGCAGTCCTGCTGTTAATTTATAGTATAGTTATTTTTAATATCATATTTTGGAGATTCAGCTTCAGATTCAAAACACAACACATTATGTTCCTTCCTCTATCAAATCAATACAATTCAGTAATGTTTACATTTCAGTATTGAGGAAGAAGGCCAGATTCCGTTAAACACTCCATGATCGTCAAAGGAAAACGAAAGCTAGTCAACGAAATTTCGTTTCTATGTTGCCCTACGTTTTAACAATAATGTCGTCATCGCCATCCAATCAACTTAAAGAATAATCTCAGATTTTGTTTAAGGTGCGTGTATGGTTATGATATTCCATAACCATGGATTACAGAACTGTGGACGTGACACCCTGGCATTATGATGTCTTAATACTTCGTGACACTATGGCATTATGATGTCACAATACTTCGCAATAGTGTCTTCCAGGAGGTGACAATAATCGAATTCCAATTACAAAAGAGTGCATAGATTAAAACGCCCTACTAAGTGAGTTGTCAACCTCACTTAATCTAAGCTTGAATTAGTCAGTTCAGAATTAAAAATAGTATCACATCCTAATAATAATGATTTATTTTACCCAGGAGAGCCTCATCAGCATCAATGTTTTCTTCATGAGGGTCTTTACATTATCGTTACACCAGCAATTGTCAGGTACCTATTTACACTTGGCTGGAGAGGGGAAATTGTGAATTAACGTCTTGCCAATAGACGTTAATGCCTGGCTGGGATTCGAACCCTCAATCCTTGGATCGAGAGTCAAGTGAATGAACCACTATACCACGACACTTCCAAACGTCAGTGCATTTTAAAGCACGTTTTTTCTTTTATGTAAATAACATGACTAAGACATTCAACATTAGATTGAACAGATGGGGGAGTGGGGCAGATTAGCTCAAACCCCCCCCCCCTTATACAAAAAAGGGGAAAACATCAATTAGTGGTGGGAATAAACGACCTTTAGGTTTAACCATTAAAACAGTGACCCAACCATAACATCATTCGACAAAATATTAACAACAAATCACAATCTTCTTATGAATACGATCGCAAATATTAGTGAGAAATCAACCTTCGACAATTTCAATATACAAAAGCTCCGCCTATCACTTTATTCGATGTCCTAACATTCTGTGACATAATTAAATCCGAACCTGATTTCTGTAGGCAATACAGAAGGGTTCTGAAATGGCCCTTTGAGTTAATAGTTGTTCTGCAATTTTCTCTATAGTCTTTGCGACCATGGAATAAAGGCTCATGGAATAAATTTATAATTCCTAGATTATTCTTTTTGGATTCTCACGGGAGTTATTACATTCCCGCCCCATCTCCCTGATTGTTAGTAAGTGTACTGTATGACGACTTTAACGTTATTGCTCATTTCCTTTGTCATGTGTCATGAAAACACGGAAAGAAGAAGCAGATATTTCCCTAATATCTAGGGGTCAAGCCTGAAACGAAAACCGCAAGGTACCCTTGAGAGAGAGAGAGATGAAACATCAATCCAAAGCACGGACGGATTTTGGGAGGGGAGGGGGCGGCAAAATGGCCCACACATCTTTTAATCTGGCATTCCTTGAGTAAACAATTTTTGTTAAAGATTTGTCGGAATTGCCTCCACCCTAAAGAATCCCTCAAAGTAGATAATGCAGGCTTTTGAGCTTCATGAATTATAGGCCACGCCCCCTCCCGATTTGCCCCCCAAAATGCCCGATGTTGGGTTTTTCCTTCCTCACAAATCTCTTAATTCTTAGCACTTTTCGAGATCTGTGCAACACCCCCTCCCGTCATCAACATAAACTACTGTACCCTCTGTAGTCGACTACATCAACAATTAGGATGTGTGCGTCTTCTAAATTCAAAATTTTGTTATTGTTTATCGGATGCATATTCTTCTTTTAAGGCATTGTTTAACAATGTTTCCAGCTTAACAAATCTGAGATGCATGGCCCTACGTGTTATCAGTGTCCTTGATGTGATGTAATATTGAAGCCCTAACAAAACTGCGCTTCAAAATGATCATGAAATGCCTAACAAAAGTAAAAATCTTTCAGTGACCGGTTTTACCATACTCATTCTCCCCAATAGACTGAAGTGCTATAAAAACCGTTGGGAAAACTGTTTTTGAAATTTCGATTTTCAATCATAAATATCTTGATAATCAAACAGGCGATCGGTTTGTAAAAGTCATGTGATTCTTAACTGACCTAAATAGTTTAAATTATGATTGCAGCATGAGCTAAATCCAGGATTTTGTTTAGAATCTGAGGCAAAGATACCCAAATTCCTTTAAAGTGATGGACTTCTTAAACTTTCAATGAACCATTTCTATTTATTTATAGGTTTCATATTTGTATTTCTAAAACTTTCACTCAACCGTTCCTCTGTCACTATCGTCTTCCCCTTTTTAACAATAACTCTTTGAACCATTTCAATTTACGAGAAATCAGTGTGACAAATTGACCACAAGTAGAGATTTTTGGCAGTTATTCAAAAGAGCCCCCAAATGGAATCAGTTCTTAAAATGACCGTGTGAATGAGAGAGAGAGGGAGAGAGAGATGTGGTAAAAATGAGTGTAAAGTCTGATAGTCTAAAGGATCAGACCCTGAGATGTCAATTATAGCGGTAAGTTTGGAAAGCAAGTTAGGAGGGTATTTTCCTCTGGTATTTAATGCATAACTTAATAACAGCAATACGTAATATAATGTGAAGAAAGATAACTAAGTTCTAATGTTGACGGAAATGTTCGTCTCGCATTTATTGCGTGTGTAGGGGGATATAATTAGTAGACTGGAAAATGTAAGGCCATTTTCGTAATGTAATCAAATTACTGCACAAAATTTTGTCAAGTGCCACGTTACAATTTATTTCAAGATTCAAGATTCAAGATTCAAGATTTTATTGTCCATAATATAATACAGAAATTTGTTTCCATTGGTGTAACATGTAATACATAAAACATAAGACAAACATGGTCCTTTTATAAATGTAATGCTTCCTGGGAGAAATTTCAAACATGGTCCTGTTACGAATAATAATTTTTGTATTTCAATAGTCAGAATGCAAATTATATGCATTCCGTGTTGTTAGATAGGACGAGCCATACCTAGCAACAGTGAATGTTTGCAATTGCATTATAACTATTGAAATACAATTATTCATAACAGGTGAATTAAATAACTTGTAACGTGGCACTTAACAAAGGTTTGAGCATAACATTTGATTACATTACGAAAATGGTCTATTGGTTTTGACATTACTCATTCACGAGTGCGATGTATTGCTGATTTACGTTACACCAATGAACCCGTTCTAAATTTGTTAATGTGAAATGTTTCCTACTCTATAGTTGCTGTTATTGTTTCTTACCTCTGTTTTTTCAACTCCGCGACCTTTTTCCTGAGCATAGATATTGTGTACTGTGCTGCAGTCAGGTCGGATTGCAACTCTGGAAGAAAATGGAGAAAAAAATGCTTTATTAGGAGTGAGATAAGTACACACGACGATTTAAAAGTAAAAACAAAACAAAACCACATAATAATGTGATGTGGCATCATGAAGGTTTTCATTTTCTTTCAGTAATTGTATGTAAACTTCCATTTTCTCTGAACAAAAAATATGATATAATCCAATAGTAAACATGACGAATCTTAATACTTCTTTCAGAACAGAATTCTGAGAATGTGTTCCCTTTCTTTTGTTTTCCTTTGTGGAACTATGGACAGGTGTAGAATCGAATATTTCCTTATGTTATTCCATTCCCCCGCCCTTCTATACTTACGTGAGGAGTGTCAAAGACAATTATTGAAATATTACCGGCATTCTTTTGTTATAAAACGTGACTATTTAAGTTCATATTAGTGGCGTAGATTCTAGGGACACAGGAGTACATTATCCGATAGAATGGCGAAAAGGGAGAGGGGAGTCGAGAAGGGATACGAGAAGGCAACTTGAAATTACGTTTGTACGACCCCCTCCCCCACACCCTCCCCTTATGCGCTGGATTACCTTGTTCTCTCGCATTCACATATACCTGGTGAGACAGGGGTAGCCCCATCCTGCATCAGGACTTCCTTAAACTATTGGACAATATTGTAGCATTTTAGTCGTTACAATAAGTATTATAATTATTATTATCATTATTATTATTATAATCATTATCACTATTATCACTAGTATCATTCCCATTATTATTATAAATGAGAAATGGTCGCTAATTGGCGATTCTGGTACAAAACCCCTATGTCGCGACTTCAGCATAAAGGTGAAATTCAAAGAAGATCACAAATAGTTCAACTAATGTATCACTAGAAATTGGTCAGCTAACAGATGGCCATCGTACAAGTATTAGGTCAACTACATATCGGGTGATTTTTTAAAAATACAAATACAACCACCTACATAGCAGCTGGGAAATACGAGAGATTCGCCGGAAAAATAACGATGTTTTAATGACGTCACTATATGGACCAACACTGCCCAAGCAGACGACATCCCATAGAGAATGAACATAATGGCAAAGCTATTATTTCTCAAATTATAATAAGTTTAGTGTATATAAGAAATTTTATCGAACGAAGGGCGATATAAATGGTTTACATTCATCAGTGACATCACGAGTTCGCGGCGGCTTCTCTTCTGTGATGACCCTTAGCGGCATCTTGATAGAAAACAATAACATGCCGACACCCTTTGAGTCAGCCGCGCGGCTTCTTTCATGTACGCGTATCTATAAAAGGAATGTGCGCAATGTATGTTTCGAATTTATATATGGAATTATTTTAGCCGGGATATATTGGTTCTCACGGTGTTGGCGTGAGAATCCTCATTCACCTTGCAGATTTTTTAGAGGATGGTCATAGACATTATTCGGTGGCAAATTAATTTATTGGACTTTATTGAGGAAACATTGTAGTCGGCAACTATTATACTTCGATTCCACATCGGATTTACAGAAGGGAACATTTTAATACAACTTGGTTCTTCAGAGTAATTATATACGGCGACGGGATTTTGAATTGTGTACATTTGGAGTTCATAACTGGTTAACTTTATATTAGCTACATAACTTTGTTAATTGTATCATCGCGTCGGGAATTATAATGCCGAAGGCTAAGCAGCAATCCAGGTGGACAACTGTTGACCGAACTGGGTCCTCACGTCCACGGAGAACTGCAACTGCAACAGCTCCGCCTTCCCAGCCCGTATCAGAGCCTCTCGTCCAGGCACCGCAGCCGAACCCCGGAGTGGAGCAGCGGGGACCGGGTCCATCCGCAAGTGAGTACGATTCTAGGCCGTTGGTTTGCGCGGGTATTGATACATTAAACTCAATTGGAGGCCCTGAGCAGGCGCAGCAGGTGGGGCTTATGATCAATGCCCCTCCCTTGTTGGCAACTCCTCGGGAGGTGCTGGGGTCAGCTGTTCCTCGCGCATTGCGGGATAGAATCTGGAAAGGCGAGTTTGTTGATTTAGGGGCCTTGCTAAAAAATGTCCCCGTTCCAGACGGCAGCGCACCCACGGTTATTGCCCTGTCGGGGTCGACATTGCAGGTACAACCGCAGCGAGGGGTGCCGCGAATAACCTCAATAGAGCAATGGACCAGCGCATTTTTGGTATTTGCGTCTATATACACCGAGAAGCATATAGTTCGGGCCTTAGAGATGTTTAAGTATATGGACACCGTCCGGACGGCGGCTAGATTTGGCGGCTACGGCTGGCGCACATACGATGCGCAGTTTAGGCTGAGGCAAGCAAGAGAACCCACTAGATCATGGGCTGTCATTGATAGTGAATTGTGGCTTATGACTGCCACAGCACCATGCACGCATTCAACCCCCGCCTACTACGGTGATGCAATTCGGGAAAGCGACCCCTTCGGCCAGACAAATTAATAGTGTTTGTCCTTTTTGGATCTGCCAGTAGCACGATTTACTCACATTCTTTCAGAAAAGGCGCGGCCACATTAGCCGCTATGACCGGTTTGACGCAGGGGAAATTGAGAACACGGGGCGCTGGTCCTCGGACGCGCATAAGAGATATGTTCGTATTAATATGCTACCTGTTGCATAATTCATAATGTATTGTACCATATTACTTCTTTAATCATTTGAGTTTAAGGAAGCGTGTTAAGAAAAATTATCAGTTATTTGGGTTGATCTATATGTTTAAATAGTATTTATAATTGACTCATGTTTATGCATGAGGCAGTTGAAGATCAATATTGTTACATTTCATTGGTGATTTTGAAACGAGTTATCAACAACAATGAGCTGCCGGAAGTTTTCCTTTTTTCTTTTTCATTCCTGCTGTAGGTTGCCAGTCTCGTACACTCCTGCTCATAGGCGATTCCATGATCCACTGGTTAGCCGCCTTCGCGCATCGTAAGGGAAAACAAGGTTTGGGGTCGGCAGCCAACGTCGTTTGGGGAGGAAGGAGGGGCCTTAAGCTAGGTCAACTAAGTGGACATGTCCAATGGGTGCTGCCCGGTTCCTCTCCGTCGCACATCGTTCTGCACGTGGGGACGAACGACGTCGGGCAAGCTAAAAAAGACGAATTGTTCTTGCTTTTGGATACAACACTCGGACAATTGCACGAACAGTTCCCCAATGCCCGCATCATTTGGTCGGATATTTTGCCTCGCAGGACCTACAGCGGCTTCAGTAAAGACGAGCAGCCCAAAATTGATCGGACGCGGCGAGCTCTAAACAAGCACGCCAGGCGCATATGCCGCACGATCGGGGGCAGTGCTTTGACTCACCTGGGCATCAGGCACGAGCGGCGCGAGCTGTTTAGGAATGATGGTATTCATCTCTCCGAGACCGGAAATAATATGTTTCTTCATAGCCTTATTAAGGGGTTGGAAAACATGGCATAGATTTTCGTGGAGTTTTTTGTTATTCAAGTCATAATGAAACGTAGTAATCACGTTTGTTTCGGGTAATTGGTCTATTTTTATTTAGCTCAAGCTTTGTAATTACAAAACTCGTACGTTATAGCAAAAGAGACTTATCAGGCTAGTGGTTTTTATTAAGATGTTAAGTTGATTTATTTAACGTATAGATATATATATATATATACAGTATATGTTTCCCCATTTTGATGTTTAAAGGTAGTTATTAGGTTTCGGGTAATTGGTTTATTTAGCTCGAGCTTTAAAAGCATAAAACTTTTATGTAACGCGAAAGAGACTTATTAGGCTAATGGTTACGATTAACATGTTAAGTTTATTACATATATATACCCGGATTTTGATGCTGTGTATTTCAGTTAATGAAAATTACAAAGCTTTCTCATGAGCTTGGTCACAGTTGGGACCATGAACGCGTTTTTCATTGAAGACTGCTTTTGGTTTAAAATGAAAGGTAGTTATCTCGTTATTTTGATTAATTGGTTGATTTAGCTTAAGCTTTGAAATTTCAAAACGTGGGTATTGAACAGATATGGTAATTGGTTGAATGCATTATGTTCAAGTTCAAGTTCGCGTACTTTGTACATATATATATATAGCCGTTTTGTGGCTTTCTTTTATTTACCGATTATTGCAGAGTGTTTTCATGAGCTTAGTCACAGTCGTGGCCATAAATGTGCTTTTAACTTATAGTTTTTGGTTGGAAACGAAAGGTACATGTAGTTATCACGTTATTTTGGCTAATTGGTTGGATTCAATATGTTCACGTTCAAGTTTGTGTACTTAGTTCATATATATATATAGCCGTTCGTGGCTTTGTTTTACTATACTTACTGTTATTGCGGAGTGCTTTCATGAGCATAGTCACAGTCGAGGTCATTAAGGTGTTTAATTTATTGTTTTTGGTTGAAAACGAAAGGTGGTTATCACGTTATTTTGGTTAGTTGGTTGATTTAGCTCAAGCTTCGAAATCGCACAACGTTGGTATTGAAATGAAATTAAGGTAATTGGTTGAATTCAATAGGTTCAAGTTCGTGTTCGCGTTTAAAACGCGTAGTGAAACGAAAGTAACCCATTAGAATTTAGGGTGAAATTACTATGTCAGTTTATATGCGTACATTACGCGATAAAAATATATACGCTCAGTGGCGGCGGGCGGTGCCCGTGTGGCGGAAATTGGCATTTTTGCCTCTTCGCATATATATATGTGTATGTGTATATATGTTAATATATACATATAAAGGTTATTATGTGTATTACACACTGCTGCAGAATACCCCATGGGAAGGTTGTGTTTTGGAGAATATGATTTGGATTATTTTAATTGGCCATTGTATCTTGCAGAGCTCAATATTTATTGGTTTCCGGTAAGGGCCCCGATGATAACAGGTATCCTGTTTATTTATAACATGTACCCGCCTGTAAAGTAGGCATCTGTTCGCCTGTTTAATGCAGTGGAACCGTGTGTCTTCTTTGTATGCAGAGGGGTGTTATACGTATAGCCCACTTTGTGGTACTCACAGTTAAATTCCATATGAGAAGGTAAACTCTGTTCGCCCTCTTTAATGAGGAAACAGTGTCGCCTTTTTACGGGCTGTGGGGGGTTGTACACAAGTTCTCGTCTGTTGACGGCCCTGATGCAGAGAGTACTTTGGATTGGACATGCCGGCTCCATCCAGTTTTTCAGAGCTCAATATTTATTGTTTTCCGGTAAGGGCCCCGATGATAACAGGTATCCTGTTTATTTATAACATGTACCCGCCTGTAAAGTAGGCATCTGTTCGCCTGTTTAATGCAGTGGAACCGTGTGTCTTCTTTGTATGCAGAGGGGTGTTATACGTACAGCCCACTTTGTGGTACTCACAGTTAAATTCCATATGAGAAGGTAAACTCTGTTCGCCCTCTTTAATGAGGAAACAGTGTGGTAACCCGACACATGCTCCGCCGACGATTGCTCCGCCGACATTTACTCCGCAAAACGCGACAATTGCTCCGCGACATTTGCTCCGCGACATTTGCTCCGACGTCAAATGCTCCGCCGACAGTTGCTCCGCCGACAGTTGCTCCGCCGACAGTTGCTCCGCCGACAATTGCTCCGCCGACAGATGCTCCGCCGACAATTGCTCCGCCGACAATTGCTCCGCCGACAATTGCTCCGCCGTCAATTGCTCCGCAAAACGCGACAATTGCTCCGCCGACATTTGCTCCGCCGACATTTGCTCCGCCTGAAGCGACACTTGCTCCGCCGACATTTGCTCCGCCGACAATTGCTCCGCCGACAATTGCTCCGCCTGAAGCGACAATTGCTCCGCCGACATTTGCTCCGCCTGAAGCGACAATTGCTCCGCCGACATTTGCTCCGCCTGAAGCGACACTTGCTCCGCCGACATTTGCGCCGCCGACAATTGCTCTGCCGACAATTTCTCCGCCTGAAGCGACAATTGCTCCGCCTGAAGCGACAATTGCTCCGCCGACATTTGCTCCGACGACATTTGCTCCGCCCAAAAAGTGTCCCATAAACTACAAATGCTACTAGTACTACGACAAATGCTTCGCCGACAATATTTTCTTTACACCTATTTTTTTCGTTTCTTTTTTTCTTCTTCATTTTCTGAATGCATTTCTTGAAATAATGTAGATGAAATGAAATGAATGAATGTTGATGACGTGGGAGGAAAAAGGAGTTACCTAAAAGTCATTTCGAATATACTGAAATAACTTTCCATCTATCACTATACGTCCCATATAATGTATACTAAACACTCATTACATGTCGTGGGAAGTTTTTAAAAAAAAGTAGAGCAGCAAGCCACATTCCCCAATACGCGCATACCTCCTAGTTAATTTCAAGTAGCTCATTAATATGTAATACCTGAAATTACCTCGATCAATGCATCTTACTAGGTAAAGCATTATACAATGTAATAGGTCATCATAGAAGTTTAGAAAATAAGTAAGGGGGATTTACCAAGTGTTGATCTTTTTAAGAGTTTTATAAAGAAACAAAAAGATATTGAATATTTCTCAGCGAAAAAAAGGAACAAGCTTGTTTCGCATTATAAGAAATGGCGATTTCACTTATGATACTCATGTTGATTTAACTTTTATTCCTGTGCCCCCTTACTCCCCTTTATGCACTGGAGTTCAAACTATGATTTATATGTGTACAGTGTATTTTTTTTTACTATAATGTTTTTTTTTATAACTTTCTTGTCCTTTCATTATTGTTAGTTGTTATTATACATATTGTTTTTTTTTGTTTGTCTAATTATTACCAATGACTTGTAAATATGTAATTTTTATATGATTGAAAATTTAATAAACACACAAATATAAAAAAAAAAGTTTAGAAAATAAGGGCACTTATATACGTAAGGAAGAGAACCCATTCAGACGGGAAAATGAGATGGCAGCCTTTCTGCTTATTCACATTTATACAAATCATTTTGTTGCAGTTTGATGTTAGTTCTTCATGATAAGCCAATTGCTCTTCTTCCGGTGGCTTCGTGAGTCCCTTAAATTATTTAGTGAAAACAAAGTACTCGAATGAAACGGAGTGTTTTGCACACTAACATATATATATTAAAGCTACATACACTTAACTAAAGGAAAGAAACCTTTAGAAAATGGACTGGATATTATTGAAAATATTATTCTAAACAAGAATGTACTACATGATTGTATTACTTTACGTTTCAATTTCACGAGAGAAATAGTTCAGTTCAGTTCAGTTTATTAATATCATCATTTCGCAGCCTGGGCTGAATTGCATGACAATTTACAATTAAAAACATATCATATTTCTTTCACAATTGTTTCAAATATACTACTAGTTAAAATACCATATAATTAACAAAGACAATGAATTGTCATCAATAGTTAGATCACTTTCTAGTGACAATTCACAATATTAGCATTAAGAATAATTTAATGTATATATATATACAACAACAATATTTGCATTAATAATATTATCTAATTTGGTTTTGCATCATTCAGTAGAGATTGGGTAAATAAGTCATTGATAAGGTATTTGAGTGCTTAATTGAACAAAAAATAACCTTGTTGATACCTGTAATACTATGCGTAATACCCATGTTCATGCTTCGATAATCAATTATGCCCCTGGAAATATAATTATATGAGAAATATGTTCTGATTTCAAAATATATATCGATAATAATAATTAAATAAATAGTGACACCGGTTTTGTCAAAAAGAGTTAGGCGTACATTGTTCTCTATTCACCCCTTTTATACAACCTTGGCATTATTCATTTAGGCAAGTTGTCAGAAATGGAATGGAGCTATTCTGATATCTTTTTGTCCTGGCATTGATAGATTTGTACGTTCGGCTGGTCCTGAGCTGCATGGAATGAGTTGTGTCGTTGAGAGGGAACACATTCGAGTATATATGGGAACGTACACATGCTTCGGCAAACTTTGTACATAGGTCATGCCTTCTTTCTTCTAATGTTTCTATTGAAGCTTCTTTGAGAGCAGTTGTGTAAGTGAGTTCAGCTCCAAGTATAATCCTCATCGCCCTCTTTTGGATTTTTTCCAGTGCACTAGTCTGCAGCTTTGTGAGTCCAGGGTGCCACACCGGTGCTGCGTATTCCAGAGCTGGCCGGACGTAGGACTTGTATACGGCAACTAGATCTTCTCGTGGGATTCGAAATCTCTTCAGTCTGCTCAGTATATGTACCCGTTTCTTGCTCTTCGACATCATTTCTTTGACTTGTTTGTCCCATTTTAGGTCACCTTGAACACAGACACCGAGGATTTTCGTTTCATTGACCACCTCCAAAACATTCGGGTCTAGAGATATGTCTGGGGGTGCTGGTTTGGTTCTCTTGAAGCAAAACTGCAGTTGTTTACATTTAGCTGCATTTAGTTTCAAGTAGTTTTGGTCAGCCCATTGCACCAGGTCGTTGACAGCTTCCTGCAGGTGAGAAGGCTCATTGACGGTCTTGGTCTCGCCGATACTAAGATCGTCTACATACTTCCATGTATGCAACTCTGTAGACTCCAGTGCGTCATTGATGACTGCTAGAAAGGCTAGGGGGCCGATCTTTGTTCCTTGGGGAACGCCACAGGTTAGTTTCTTCCAGGAGGAGATAGCGCTTTGGTATTTTACTCTCTGGTGCCTATTCGTTAAAAAGTCGGCGATCCACGGGATGATTTCCGGACGGACTCCCATATTTAAGAGCTTAGTTACAACCACGGTGTGGTCTACCGTGTCGAACGCCTTCGAGAAATCTGTGACCACAAGATTTCCTACAAAATCCTGTTTGTCTGATTCCTTGTAGAATTGATTCATCATTTCAATCAAACAGTGTGTGGTTGATGAGCCTTTGAGGCTTCCATACTGATGTCGTTCAATATTTGGCCCCATGTCATGTTGGATCCATTTAGCCACGAATCCCTCACAAACTTTCGCACATTGGGATGTTAGTGACACAGGCCTGAGTTTTGTGATTACAGGAGGTTTCTCTTTTGGCACGGAAACAACATCTGCGTCTTTCCAGATCTGAGGGACCTTGCCTTCCCTGAGAGAGGAGTTGAAAATGTCTGTCATGGGTATGCTGATCTCGCAAGCAAATTCCTTGAGAACTCTGTTTGGCAAGTCATCAGGGCCGATGGCTTTCTTAATGTTGATCCTGTTCAGCTCCCAATACATCTCCCACACTTTGACCTGTGGAGGCTCTAGAGAAGGAAGATATGTCGGAAGGTCGGAAGTACTTAGAGGCAGTCGACCCTGTGATGTAGATGAAAATTCCTGGTTAATGGCATTAGCTATTTCCTCATCACTGGCTTCAGGGAGCGTTGGCACAGATATAGGAGAGCGTTCTTTGATCTTATTGGCGAGGAGCTGAATGCCACTATGCCACTTCGAGGGGTCTGAAGATCTTAGCCCTGCTAAGGAGTTGTCATAGAAGTTCTCCTGAGCCTGTTTGATTTGGTTGCTGGCCAATTTCTTGTAGCGCTTCCATTCGGTTAAGGAACCTTGGGCAAACGCTTCCTGACGCATCTTGATGGTTTCTTTCACTCGTGCGGTCATCCAAGGCTTGTCAGCACTGTGCAGTTTGACTGATCTACGAGGAAAGTATTTATTTACTGCTCCTTGGATCAATGTATAAAAAGCGTTTGCTTTTGATTCCGTTTCTGGTACGGAAAGGACTTCCTGCCAAGATTGGGATGTAACCCACCTTCCAAACTCGTGGATCCCTTGATATGTCATTGGACGTGATGTTTTCTTGAGTACCTTGTTGGGAGCCTTTGTTCTATTCTTTGCAGTCCATATCACCGTGTTATGGTCACTCATTCCCAGAGGAGACTCAATGGCGGCTGACATGACTTTAGTGTTTTTTCATATTGGTCAATATCAAATCAAGAATCGCCTCGAGAGGGGGAGCAGAGAAGAAGTGATGGAAATGAAAGAAGACTAATAGCATGAGAGGAAAGAAAAGAGCAAAGAAGACAAGAAAACGGTGTAAACAGGAAAAGGAGGAGCATGGGAGAGAGAGAGATAGCCTTGAGCTTTGGATCAGCTAATGAGTAATACATGAAACAGATTTTGAGCGGAGTAATTATCTTTCGCCGGAGAACTTGCGTAAGGAGCTACAATTTTATTTTTTATTTTTTTAAATCAAACATTATGGGGAATAGCAAAAAACGGTTGTCTTTTTTGCTCTTTTCTTTCCTCTCATGTTATTAGTCTTCTTTCATTGAGGTAATTTCAGGTCTTACATATTGATGAGCTGTTTGAAATTAACTAGGAGGTATGCGCGTATTGGGGAATGTGGCTTGCTGCTCTACTTTAAAAAAAAAAACTTCCCATGACATGTAATGAGTGTTTAGTGTACATTATGTGGGACGTACAGTGATAGATGGAAAGTTATTTCAGTATATTCGAAATGACTTTTAGGCAACTGCTTTTTCCTCCCACATTATCAACATTCCTTCATTTAATTTCATTTACATAATTTCATGAAATGCATTCAGAAAATGAAGAAAAAAAGAAAGAAACAAAAACAACCCGTGAAAAAAAAATATTGTCGGCGAAGCATTTGTCGTAGTACTAGTAGCATTTGTATTTAATGGGACACTTTTTGGGCGCAGCAAATGTCGTCGGAGCAAATGCCACCGGAGCAAGTGTCGCTTCATGCGGAGCAAATGTCGTCGGAGCAATTGTCGGCGGAGCAAATGTCACCGGAGCAATTGTCGCTTCAGGCGGAGCAATTGTCGCTTCAGGCGGAGCAATTGTCGACGGAGCAATTGTCGGCGGAGCAATTGTCGGCGGAGCAAATGTCGTCGGAGCAATTGTCGGCGGAGCAAATGTCACCGGAGCAATTGTCGCTTCAGGCGGAGCAATTGTCGGCGTAGCAATTGACGGCGGAGCAAATGTCGGCGGAGCAAATGTCGGCGGAGCAAATGTCGGCGGAGCAAGTGTCGCTTCAGGCGGAGCAAATGTCGGCGGAGCAAATGTCGGCGGAGCAATTGTCGCGTTTTGCGGAGCAATTGACGGCGGAGCAATTGTCGGCGGAGCAATTGTCGGAGGAGCAATTGTCGGCGGAGCATTTGTCGGCGGAGCAACTGTCGGCGGAGCAACTGTCGGCGGAGCAACTGTCGGCGGAGCACCTGTCGGCGGAGCATTTGACGTCGGAGCAAATGTCACGGAGCAAATGTCGCGGAGCAATTGTCGCGTTTTACGGAGTAAATGTCGGCGGAGCAATCGTCGGCGGAGCATGTGTCATGGAACCAACAGTGTCGCCTTTTTACGGGCTGTGGGGGGTTGTACACAAGTTCTCGTCTGTTGACGGCCCTGATGCAGAGAGTACTATGGATTGGACATGCCGGCTCCATCCAGTTTTTCATGTGCAGATACTTGTATAAATTGATCAAAAGATTCGAAAATGATACCCGGGTCCTTCCCTGGGGCAGATTGGAGCAGTGTAACGTTTAAGTAAACGTATTTTATATTCAGTTGGGAAAGTTTGTGTCGTAGTTGTTATTATTGTCATGATGTTGATATTCAGGGTAACAAGATTCCATCCTCTATTAAATCTCAAGTACCCGCAAAAACGCATCCCGTTCCATTTGTTACTGTGAATGTAAGAAATTTTATCGAACGAAGGGCGATATAAATGGTTTACATTCATCAGTGACATCACGAGTTCGCGGCGGCTTCTCTTCTGTGATGACCCTTAGCGGCATCTTGATAGAAAACAATAACATGCCGACACCCTTTGAGTCAGCCGCGCGGCTTCTTTCATGTACGCGTATCTATAAAAGGAATGTGCGCAATGTATGTTTCGAATTTATATATGGAATTATTTTAGCCGGGATATATTGGTTCTCACGGTGTTGGCGTGAGAATCCTCATTCACCTTGCAGATTTTTTAGAGGATGGTCATAGACATTATTCGGTGGCAAATTAATTTACCCTCCACCAACCCCAACTTCATTTTCCTCCTTACGTTTTTCAAGTGTATTCGATAGTATGTTTTACTAAATATTATGTGGTCAGGAAGCGTGTCAAGTGATTAACATAACGGATTAATCATGTTTGTTTTTTCCCCTCAGTCAAGTAATCTTGATGTCGAAGCAATGCTTGGCAGGTTGGGGCTTTCCTGCATCACAATTAAAGGAGATTTTATATATAACAACGTTGTTGATATAGCCGAGTAACAATTTTGGTCTCAGCTCGTTATACCATATTTTGTCGTTGTTGTTAATTCGATTATATATATTGGCATTATTGTTTTGCAAGCAATACGATTTTGTAATAATGGTTTTGTTGGTCTAGGAGATAAGTTATGATTGACATGATATGTGTTTTGTCTCACAGATATAAATGCAATAATGCATGGAAATTGTTTTACATGCTTTAGGTCAAGCAATCGAATATATACGATACAGGGTAATCTCGATTAAAGGAGATTTCATATGTAACAATGTTGTTAATATAGCAGAATAACATTCCTGGTCCCAGCTCGTTATATTATATTTTGTTGTTACCTGTATTAGGTCCATGATTATATACAACGGCATTTCTGCTGTAGCATGGTAAATTTAACGGGACCAATTAAGAACCTCGTTATACCGATTTATCGCTGTATACAGTGGGTTTAACATTATTTAGTGAGTGTGTTCACGAATTAAAGGAGAATTGTATTCCCAAAGGACATGCAGGGTAATGCTATATCAAATTGAAAGTTTACTCGGATTTGGAGCAAATTGCTTGGTCGCACGAATATCTGCGGTTTTATAACGAATGGCTCCGCAGTCGTGGGCCGTGAGGGAATTTTGTCCCGGTCATGTTTCTCAGATCAGTGGTCTGAAGATCGGGTTTGTTTCGCCCTCACCTCATCCGAAAGGGGGTCACGGAGTGGCCTCGGGGGGGGGGGGGGGATCTAAACACGCGAATTGTTGGAATTTGCGTTGTGACATGCGGAAATTGGCATTTTTGCCTCTTCGCATATATATATGTGTATGTGTATATATGTTAATATATACATATAAAGGTTATTATGTGTATTACACACTGCTGCAGAATACCCCATGGGAAGGTTGTGTTTTGGAGAATATGATTTGGATTATTTTAATTGGCCATTGTATCTTGCAGAGCTCAATATTTATTGGTTTCCGGTAAGGGCCCCGATGATAACAGGTATCCTGTTTATTTATAACATGTACCCGCCTGTAAAGTAGGCATCTGTTCGCCTGTTTAATGCAGTGGAACCGTGTGTCTTCTTTGTATGCAGAGGGGTGTTATACGTATAGCCCACTTTGTGGTACTCACAGTTAAATTCCATATGAGAAGGTAAACTCTGTTCGCCCTCTTTAATGAGGAAACAGTGTCGCCTTTTTACGGGCTGTGGGGGGTTGTACACAAGTTCTCGTCTGTTGACGGCCCTGATGCAGAGAGTACTTTGGATTGGACATGCCGGCTCCATCCAGTTTTTCAGAGCTCAATATTTATTGTTTTCCGGTAAGGGCCCCGATGATAACAGGTATCCTGTTTATTTATAACATGTACCCGCCTGTAAAGTAGGCATCTGTTCGCCTGTTTAATGCAGTGGAACCGTGTGTCTTCTTTGTATGCAGAGGGGTGTTATACGTACAGCCCACTTTGTGGTACTCACAGTTAAATTCCATATGAGAAGGTAAACTCTGTTCGCCCTCTTTAATGAGGAAACAGTGTCGCCTTTTTACGGGCTGTGGGGGGTTGTACACAAGTTCTCGTCTGTTGACGGCCCTGATGCAGAGAGTACTATGGATTGGACATGCCGGCTCCATCCAGTTTTTCATGTGCAGATACTTGTATAAATTGATCAAAAGATTCGAAAATGATACCCGGGTCCTTCCCTGGGGCAGATTGGAGCAGTGTAACGTTTAAGTAAACGTATTTTATATTCAGTTGGGAAAGTTTGTGTCGTAGTTGTTATTATTGTCATGATGTTGATATTCAGGGTAACAAGATTCCATCCTCTATTAAATCTCAAGTACCCGCAAAAACGCATCCCGTTCCATTTGTTACTGTGAATGTAAATGTAATGGCATGTCAAACCATTCAGAAAGGGATATGACCCGATTCTGATAACTAAAATCTTTTGCTTGTAAATTCACAGGATAGGGGTTAATTAACAATCAAAGAAACCAGACTTTCAAATTGATAAACCCCCGGAATGATATTAGGACGGCATTTGTTCCCTCGTGAAACGCCGAACATACCCCGGTGTGTGCAGCTGAAAATACAATGGCGTCTTATTTTGTTTACAAGCGACAGATTCCTTTATTTTTGTATCGCTGCATTTTTCATCTAAATAAAACCATGCGCGGGGTTTAGAGTGAGGCAATATATTATACATTTAGCCTGACGGTAGTGAAGTAAGAGAAAGAACTCGAGAGAAGATGAAAACAAAGGCATTGAAAATGTGTGAGATGTCATGGGACATCGTCTGCTTGTGCAAGTCATGTCCATACTGTGATCTCACACATCTCAGCAGCGTTCGGAGAGCTCTTCAGGTGCTATGCCGGGGCTGTATTTAAGCGTTTTGTAATTTATAATAATCATTACTTCGAATGTTTCCAAGCATTGAATTTTGAAAACCTTGTCGAATCAAAGTTTCAACTTTGCAATAATGAAAATAAAGTTATCACGGAAGAGGTTTACGGTACACCATGTGTAAAGTCCTCGAGGGACTGAGGAAAGTAGATAGAAAATAGAGGTGAGATGGAAGGCGAGAAAGTGGAGGTTAGAAGGAAGAGTATCTTTCGGAAGTGAGTTTAGTCCTGAAAAGGACTGTAAACCAGAAAATTTGGGCAGGATGAGAGGTTTGAGTAGAAGACTGGATTGAGTTGGAGAGTTGAGTAGGCGAGTAGAATTGCAGAGCAGGAGCAGGACTAAACTCACTTCCGAAAGATACTCTTCCTTCTAACCTCCACTTTCTCGCCTTCCATCTCACCTCTATTTTCTATCTACTTTCCTCAGTCCCTCGAGGACTTTACACATGGTGTACCGTAAACCTCTTCCGTGATTATTCATACCACCATGCAAACCTTCAAACATCATCCAAAATAAAGTTAGTTTTTAAAATCAGTGAATATCTACTTTAAGGAAAAAGGGTGAAACTAAGTTCAAATTTTTTTCTTAGAAAGACACAGCTACGTTACCGTGCAAGTATGTTTTTTCCAAAATAATTTAATTTAAAAACAAAATTAAATCAAAGATATCATTACCAAGTAATTGTGTTTTCATCTTGAAACTCCGTTTACGGGACGAATGTCTTCTCGACAAAGGCCGCATTTCGGTCAAGTTTTCGTAATATTGATACATAATTTCCGCCATATTGTTACGTTGTATAGACAGTCTAGATGTAATCTCCACCAGCACTAAACTCAGATGAACAGATCGGAAGCGACCAAGGTAGATTAATTTCTATAACGTCCAAATTCCTTGCAGGACATAAACGCCCCTTTCACTGATTTTACGTCAGTATCTTTGCGTTCAACAACATAAGGCTAAGGCTGACATGAAGATTTGAGAAATAAAACTTCATCGAAAACGCAAGCATTTTAAGCCAGAGAGTCATTCTTTTTTTTTCCCCGAGTTTTAATTTTTTTCGATAATTAGGAACACTATACTCATTTGTATGAACGCGATGATAATGTGTCCTTTTCGAGCAATATTATTATTATCAATATCATTGCACAGTCCGTCTAAAAATGAGTCTTTAGTTTAAAAAATCCTTCGGTTTGGTGAAAGGTAATCCAGACTAAATCCAAAACGGATAATCCAACAAGAGGGGATAAGTTAATCCACGTTCTGCAAGCACAAAGTGCAAAGCCACAAATATAAAATCACCTGCTATTCCTAAATCCTTATCACACTGCTGTTAAGATCCAACATAAATAGGAGTACGTTTGAGAGACCGCGAATAGGATATTCGAACTTTCCTCCTCAAGTTCGCATTCTCAAACCAATCATCTTGGCACTGTATGTTTGTTTCCGTCCTGTATTCTTAAATGGATCAAACAACGCCTACCTCTATCCCAGTTTGTACTTTTGAGTCTATTGTTCCCCAAGCAACCAGCTGCTATTTCGTTGTTAAAGCCAAGTCGATAGCGTGAACGACCTAATTTGTTTATTTGAAACTTTCCCCAGTCTGTCGTTAAAACATCACTTCGTTACTTTCTTCTCCGTAATCATCCTGAGAAATATTATACTCCTTCTTTTAAGATGAGTCAATCACTGCCCCATATATTGCGACCCTGCTGAGTTTGTCCAGGTCGAAATGAGCATCCTGTTCATAGTATACATTAAAGCTGACTGAGTAACAATATTCGACCTATCAGCTCTCAAAGCTGATATTAGCCGTTCTACACGCCACTTTTCTTAATAAAGGTAGAGTAAGCCAATTGCAAAGTAAAATCTACATTTGAAAATTTGACAGTGAAACAAATTTAGCCCAAACTAAACGAGATACACGTTAATCTGCAAGTAAAATATTCCAAAAAATGTTGGAGGTTTTCAAGCCTGAATGACTCAGAGACATTAGGCAGCATTATGTATTTTATTACCAATATTTTAGTTATTGCCAAATTGTGGCACGTCACGATTATATCACGTGAGAGAGAATTGTGCCAGGTGTTATATAGTTTACCAACTAATCCAAATTGATCGCGATTTGATTTCAGTCGTAGTTCTGTACTTAAGAGATAGAAGTTTCGAAGTTTGCGACTGATTAGAGGACTTACGATTAATCTGGTTCAATCGCAACTTGTTGTGAGACAGGGCCCACATGTATACAGGTCACGGATTAAGAAGTAAAATCGACACATGAAAAATCGAGAGCTATAGGTAGGTCAGTGGTTAACAACAACAACAAAACTTTGAACTTGCAATTATTATATTTCATATTGATAAATTCAAATTTGATAGACGATAGTTTGATTTTGTGTATCAAATTGGAAGGGTATTAAGAATCTATCAATACATTATATGCCTACTGATAATGCACAATCCCTTTAAGACATTAATAGTCCTTTTAGTATGTTTAGTAGAATCAGAAAACATGAATTCACTGCAACATAAGTAGATGTTACGATATTATGGTAATATTACGTAATATCAACTACCAAACAGAAGTCATTATCGTGCTGTTCGTGCAAGATTGTCCTTCGACGATGGTTTGAATTCGGACTTTGGGGGCGACTACTTTCTGGCCTAGCAACTGTTCTGGCACAGTTTCTGCTAAAGAAGTAAACTATTCGTCCGAAAGTAACACAATTGACTTAAATTCGTCATCACTTAATCATTGCTATTATTAACCTAGCAAGTGTGTGGTTTAACGCCCCCGTTATGTTTAAAAGTGTGCCAGCGTAATATGTATTCCTCGCTGGTGAATCATTTTCTTGCCATAAAGTTAGTTACTTACTAATCATGACAATTATTCTTTATTCGTTATTTATAGCAATAGTCTCTTTGCGTTCTTTAAGAAAGGTCGCTTTTACCCCTATGAGAGTGAGAGGGTGGACGGGGAAATGGCAAGTAAATACTCCCAAAGAGGACTTTGAGAGATTAACGGGCGTTTGTGGGTGAACTCAGGAACATGCTTGAAACATAGTTCCACAACATCAGATGCCGTTGGCGTTGTTAATAGTGAAATCTGAAAACTTAAATAGATTACGGGTAAAAGAAGGGGGGAGGGGTCATCTCACTCCCCTTCTCCCTGTTAAGGAGTAAGAGGTTGTATGGAGGTAAATGGAAGAAACTTGCATTTGAACCTTAGCTGATTTAAGGTTCAGCCACTGCGTGAGGAGGCGGGAACGTCAGGGGCGGATCTAGCTTTTTGCTAAGGGGGGGGGTTTGACCAAAATAATGACGATGCGGAGCATCGTCCACGAGCCGCGAAGCGGCGAGCCGATTTTTTTTGGGGTGTTTATTTGAACCCCGTAAGTGATGTTTTCCTGGCATCTATTAACACAATGGAGACCATAAAAAGCAGTGCATGATAACGTCTTTTTAAATCAAGTAACAGTTTAATACACAGAGTTATCATGTGTTTGGTTAAGTTACCAGATGAGTTGAATATCTTCTCACAATATTTGCACTTGAAAGGGTTTCTCTCCAGCGTGCGTTCTTTTTTCTTTCTTTTTTTTCTTTCTTTTTTTCTTTTTTTTTCCTTTTTTTTTTTTTTTTTTTTTTTTTTTGGCCGCCCAAGGGGGGGGGTTTAAACCCCCTAAACCCCCCCCGTAGATCCGCGCCTGAACGTTTAGACACAATGCACTTCCATTGCCACCTATTTCGATCTCTCTAATTGACTTAAAAAACTTGCCAAATATTATTAAGCGATTGAAAGGAGACTCGGAAAATGATTTGTAGAATGTACAAATATATATTGCAGTCAATGTCATCTCCCTTCCTAGAGCTACTTGAATATTGTTTTAAAAAATCATTGTACATGTAGTTATCATCAAAACATGCAAAATTGATCCTAATTATGGCATCAATTTCTACAAGATGATAATGAAAGTGGAATATGGAGAACAGTATAAAAAAGAAACAGTTTAACACGCTAATTCTTTCACACTTCCTTGATCCCCTAATCCCCTTTGGTTCTCGCTCTCCCCCTCTTTACTTTCACACTCTCTCTTAAAACTTAATTAAATCAGCCGGTCCTAACGAGTAACTTCCTTATTGCTCCAGCTTTTATCCGTTATAAATGATAACGTCTTAACGCACACATCATGTTAACCACATTAATGAGACAACCATCTGCCACTGCTTATTACACATGATAAAGCCAATATTGACAACTTTGAGCGAAAGGGCTTTCTGACGTACGCATGATGCATTTAGAATCGTTTTCTTTTTTCTCTCTTCTCCTTGTCCATTTTTCATAGTAACATTAATAACTTTTGTCTCAGGAAAAGGGTTGGCACAATGAGAACAATAGCTGTTGTAAACGAGTGGTTTGATCACGTGACTCATAATGCACAGGTCATGGGTTCGAGCCCTGGTACGTCACTTACAAAGATTACTCCTCTGATCCCGGTAGAATTTCGAAGATTAGTTTGATTGGATTAGTATGTACTCGCCCGTGAGAAGGCAAGTAGCTGAAATGCTCCCCGGGAGTGGAGAATGTGTAATGTGCGGAATGGTAACTGAATCCAGTTACCTACAATCCTAAATGCTTTTTGCATATTGGTCGCAATACATGTTAAGTTAGTTAATTAGTAAGTTGTTATGCTGTTGCGAGTAAACTACTTTGTTTTGTATAATTTGCAGAACTGTAATTATATTGAATGGTATATGTGACGATGTCTCAAGCCTTAGGCTTATATTGCCATACCTGTGTGTTTCTGCAGTATTACCAGCGTGATTACTGAACATGTATTTTTTTTTTTGGAGGTCAAAAAAAAATCGCAAGGACTCAGCCAGCCGAAAAGTCGCTCAGTGGGGGGGGGGGGGGGGGGGGGGGGGGGGGGGGGGGGGGGGGGGGGGGGGTAAGCGGACCCATTTTTTTGGTCTCGAAATTTCAAAATTTGACATTTTTTGTCGTTGGGGGGGGGGGGGGGGTAAGGTCACCTTATTTAGGTTAGCCGTGGGTATAATTTTTTTTTTAGGGGGGTTTACATACATAAAAATACCAAAGGGGGGGGGGGGGGGGGGTTTGAACCCCCAAAACCCCCCCCCCCCCCCTGCGTACGCCCCTGGTCGTAATACAAGTCTACTTGTATTTTTTTATTATTATCATCTTAATCATACTATTTAATGTAATGAACCATGCAGAAATAAAATCAAAATACACAAACAAAAGAAATACAACAAAGTCCGTTATAATCATTTGGGAGAGTCAGTTTTCTATTCCCACCCAACTAGTAATAGAGACACACTAGCCATTAATTCGAGGAGACAGTGTTTATTAATGGACCAGAAACATCCCAGATCAGTTTAATAACCGGTCTACAAACGGTAATCACACGAGTTCCTAACGAAGTTAGTGTTATGTAACAAAAACGTGATTTTCGCTAGAGTCTGTAGAATAAAACCTTTACTTGATAGATGGATTAATTTCCACAACCACATGGAAATTAGCGCATTAATGCTGATTAATTATTTGTGAAGAAGGATAGATAAGGCATGGTTTGGAAACTTTTTAATTAACTTACATCATCCTACTTAAAGATAAAGTTGAGTTCTGTTCATGCGAATACATTGTGGCAGAAACGTTGTGGAATTGATCAGAAAAGGTTGATCATATAGCATATAAGTATTGGTGTGAACTGCAAGGTTCTGGAATCATCAAAATGATAATAAATTTGACCCTGTCTTGGTAAAGTAACAAGCACTGTACACAGAAAGATGTATATGGGACTACACGAGCATGTGGTATAAAAATCCGTCCCGATTTTTATGTTACATGCCATATTTCGAATATTAAGGCATTTGAAGAGCCATGCTTTTTAGTGAACATTTTATATCTGATGTTCTTCCACACTTGCATAATAACAATGATAACGCTCACAAATTATTTTTTCACCTCTTCCCAGAACTCAACCTTCTCTTAATTATGCAAACCTCGTTTTGTAAATCCAAGTACCCTTTGTGACCATGGTGACATTCAATAACAAAAACATAGAATCATCTGCAAATCTGGTAACGGAGAAAGTAAGCTTCTTACTTATTTCTTGAGACACTAAATTTGCTGAAAAACTTGCTTCTTCTTCCTCTTCGTCAGTTAGAAGCTTTGAATCAGATGTAGAGTTCCAGTCCCGGTTACATTTAGTGCTTGACTTAGCGAGGGGTTGTATCTGAGCTACGCAGTATAAGCAGGCCCCGTCGGTACGATCATAAACTACATCATAGAGAGAGAGAGAGAGAGAGAGAGAGAGAGAGAGAGAGAGAAAGAGAGAGAGAGAGAGAGAGAGGGAGAGAGAGAGAGAGAGAGAGGGGGAGAGAGAGAGAGAGATGGGAAAATGGAGAAAGGACATGAAATTTTATTTTGAGATATCGTACATTTGAAAACTGCAATGAAAACTCGAGAAATCACATATCGAAAAGAATCAACACTTTTTTTTTTTAAATCGTGATCTTTATTCGATTCCATTCAACATAAATAATATTCCACTTGAATATGTGAATTATTAAATTATTGTACAGAAACAGAAATAAGTAAATTATCTTAAAAGCACTGATTCTTAGTAAATTAATACATTGATACATAATAACATTCAATAATTGGAGCGAGTGAGAAAAAAAAATAACGAAACACATTTTTCTTTATTAGGGATTACTAGGTTGATTTTCTCGTTTTTATTTGCCTATTTCTCATTAATTGTTCACTTTTTATCAAAACAATTGGCCGATATCTCTACTTGCCCTTTTAAACCTTCAAAGTAAATTTGTTTGATCTTATGAAAATTTAATCTGAAGAAAGGGATATAATATAGGGAAAAGGAAGACGCTGTATGACACGACTGCCTCCCACTCACGCCGTAACATTTTAGGATGCGAATTTCAGTTCGGAATAAATCTTTGTATGATGCCTTCTCTTGTAATTTGTAATCATGTCTTGCCAAAGGTCGTCAGTGCCGGTTTGGGATTCGAACCCTCAACCATTAAATTGAGAGTCAAGTGATGAACCAATATACCACGACACTTCCATACCTCCACCTCCTTTTTAATTTTGTTGAATCAAAATGTCATCGTCGGTCGTTCTTCAGTTCATTTTGCAACGTTAATACAAAATATTAAAACAATTTCCGACTAGAAAGGCTTCATATTGTTTTAAGAAGACTGAACCTCAATCGGCCAAGGAAAAACCAATTAACCAATTCCATGAATAATGCTATTGTCTACGGGTCATATCAAGCAGTGTTACGTAACATTTCTGTTCCGAGGTCCCATTCTTGATTTGTTTTAAGAGTTTTATGATATGAATATTAAGAATACACGTCACGGCCAACATGTGACAACATATCAGGCTTATATAATGCTTACACGAGGGGCAGACCCAGGATTATCAGAAGGGGGGGGGGGGGGGTTAAAGGATACATATGTTGTCTCGCGGTTTGCCGTGTTGCGCCTGAATAATTGATGTTGAAACAACTATACTTACTTATCATCCTAAACGCGCAAGGACAACAATTTCGTCATTGATTAAGGCCTTTATTCTGTTAAAATTAAAACCCGATCAAAATAATTTGACGTCTAGTTAAGAAGAAATTATTAAACAGATTTGCCGCTTGTTTATACCATCCAAGGACGCCCCTGTAT
The DNA here is from genome assembly GCA_035222895.1 of Strongylocentrotus droebachiensis. Lineage (NCBI taxonomy): Eukaryota > Metazoa > Echinodermata > Echinoidea > Camarodonta > Strongylocentrotidae > Strongylocentrotus > Strongylocentrotus droebachiensis. The sequence goes on along the minus strand of JAVYIG010010906.1, from coordinate 6,625 downwards.
TTGTTTAACCTTTTAGGACAGGATTTATTTCTAGGGCTTAATTAATCGCACATTGCTCTTCAAATTGGCATTCATAATATTTTCTTTTATCGCTCAGACATAAGTACACGGGCAAAAATATATCTGAGAAGTTGTTAAAATGACAAACTTTGATCGAAAAACAATGGTTTTGAATCTTTCCACATGTTGCCAATGTGAGGTTTTAAAGCGGATTTTTCCCTTTTTAAAATCCCTGGCATGAAACACGATACAGTCATGAAATAAAAATGTCAAATGATTGTCATAAAAGGGTAAAAGCGAAACAGAAGTGATAACAGGTTAACAGACTCATAATTTTCATCACCCAGAGGACCGCAGGTTACAAGTTTTGCTCCATAGGCATTCCACCTGTCACTTAGTGTATACAGTCTGATTGTATAATCCATGTGGTTATGTCAGACAGGAACATGTACCAAAGTAATTAGTCATTGGTAGGGTATGATAAACATTCACGCACATAGCCAGAACAATGAAAGCCTTACATTTTTTTCTACCCGAAGTTGCAAATCGTTGAATTTGATATTGGAAAAGTATTTTAGTGCATTCTGTTCAATTTTATATATTATTAATAGCTAACTTAATAGCACTCATGTTATGATGCACGAAGATTCCTACTGAATAATACAATCCACCCCAAACAACAACAACAACAACAGCATGACAGTATAATTATTAACAGGTGTTTGTACCGAGATCTTACTCTTATAATTATTAGACCATACCATTTTTTTCTTCTAATTTTTAGCGTTCTGGAGCTGTGTGCGAAATATACAATATTCCCGCATTGGGTGATACGGGAACACTGACGGGTAAGAAAAGAAATCAAGAAGAGAGAGAGAGAGAGAGAAACGAGATGATGATGGCAATGGTGAAGGTCATGACAAAATGTTATACGAAGATGATGTTAATGATAATGATGATGATGAAATGAGATTGATGATGATGATGATGATAATGGCGATAATGATGATGATGGTGATCATGATGGTTGTAGTAATGAGGAGGAGGAGGAGGAGGAGGAGGAAGAGGAGGAGGAAGAGGAAGAGGAGGAGGAGGAGGAGGAGGAGAGGAGGAGGAGGAGGAGGAGGAGGAGGAGGAGGAGGAGGAGGAAGAGGAGGAGGAAGAGGAGAGGAGGAGGAGGAGGAGGAGGAGGAGGAGGAGGAGGAGGAGGAGGAGAGGAGGAGGAGGAGGAGGAGGAGGAGGAGGAGGAGGTAGAGGAGGAGGAGGAGGACGAGGAGGAGGAGGAGGAGGAGGAGAAGGAGGGGGAGGAGGAGGAGGAGGAGGAGGAGGAGGAGGAGGAGGAGGAGGGGGAGGACGAGGAGGAGGAGGAGGAGGAGAAGGAGAAGAAGAAGGAGTAGTAGGAGAAGGAGGAGGAGGAGGAGGAGGATGACGATGACGAGGAGGAGGAGAAGGAGAAGGAGGAGGAGGAGGTGATCTGATCAGAAACTATGATTAAAAAAATCAATCCTACCTTCATCCTTCTTGCCCGCTTCCCTTCCATTGGGTACGCGGATCTTCGTCTCCAACATGACGGGAGGTGGGCAGCACGAAACTCGTCGACAAGTTCAGTTGCTGATATCTGTCTATATCTACGCTGCCGAATAGGTTGAAGTCATCGACTGTTTTTCATGGATGCTGCCAATTAAGATTAACATAAAAATACACATATCATAATGAACAATATCATAAATGAATCGACAATCACGCAATCTGTGAACTTACATGCTACAAATTATGCAGACTAAATCTCAAACATTGGAATTCGACATTGTATGATTACCATAGCAGAATTAGTTTTTTTTTAAATTTATGAATTTATTCCTGAACAATCGCGATCATATTTGCTTATAGTCCGCCCAAGTATATTCAATCGTTATTGCACATCATTATGATTGTGATTAATTAACTCGACATCTCTCAAAAGTTGAAGAGATTAATGAATTGCCTTTGTTTAAACAATTACAATGATTATCATTGATGCAGTTCATGCAAAGCAAACTGCATTGTGGATGGAGAAAATGATTTGGTTTCTTGCCAAACACACACGATTATCCATTTCATATCTCTCTTTATATCTTAGTTGCTTACAGCCTCTCCGTTCTTCCTTTTCTAGAAAAATCAAGATTCACGATTTGTTTAATTGTGCGTGTTGGGGGGAGGGGGGGGGGGGGGGGGGGTTCTCAAAAATACCGAATCAAGTGATAGAGTATTGTTGTGCACTTAACATGCTTAAAGATAAGCTTGAGTTCTGGTAAAGAAAGAAAATAAATTCTCACATAATCCAACAAAAACTTACATGGAACGTTCAAGATTACAAGTAAATGACATGGGTCAAACGACTTTGGTAGAAAATGTATAGGGGCTGAATAATAAGTATAGAAAGATAAGGAAATCAAGGCAAGTAGGCCCGACAGAACGGGTTTAACACAGGTCAATATCTGCAAATGAGAGTTTTTGGTTTTTATTGGAGATGATTTCAGCAAGTTTTTGTGAGGTTGTTTTTATTTTTCTGGTTCAAACAATTAATCTACTGCAGGATAATCAATCTAGAATAAATTATAGCCATGTTCTCTCGACATACCACAGCTCAAGCTATGCACGGTTCGGTTGTGCCCCTCCCCTACAAAATAACACATCAGGTGGTGTTTCACAAAGATCCTCAGTTGAAGTTATCTCTAAGTTGGACTAAACAATTATGGAAAGCCATTAGCATCCGTGAAAATATTTGTTGTAAAAGTTATTTTAAAAGGCATAAAGTGTTGATTCAAATCATTCATATTTTCTATTATCATGGGAGATTTCATGTTCTTGATTTGGAATTTATGTAAAGTCTAAAATACTATAGTGCTTTTGAATATATTTCATTGTAAGGCTTCAAATGGCTCTCCATGATATTTAAGTCCAACTTAGAGTTAAGTTCGACTTAGAATCTTTGTGAAACATCCCCTGGTTTCGGGCGAAGCATAATACATCATTCTATTATCTTCTGGGCCATTTGGATGATTTGCCAAACAAAAATCTGTAGTTTCTCCTCACTCACGTCAATAAATTCCGACAATCTAATTATTATTTCCCACGTAATCCATGATTAGAAACACACTAACTTACGTCTTCCTGTTCAGGGTTTTGTCCCTAGCCGGTCAATGTACTTTTACGCGGATGTAATGTGGTCTCATTTTTCGTCGGGAAAACTATTAAAAAAATGTTACGGATTGTGTCCAGAGTTATAATGTAGAAAACCCTACAATAAGTCAAATCTCATTAAATTGATTTCGAACTTTATTAATCATAATGAATTTTCAATGCACACTATATTTGTTTTTGTTTGTTTAAATGTGTTAGGGGGGGGGGGGGGAGATGGGGGTTGTTTGTTTGTGGTTTTAATGATATTAACTTGAGAACAAGTTTACGGTTATGGATGAGTTATCAAGGGTCGGTTCGGGGAATGGGCACTGTCAATAACCTAAGTGAAAGATAATTAGAATAATTCGATTTAAATTAATAAGTGATTGGAATAATTCAACGATTAAAATAGTTTATTGAGAAATACAATGATGGAATGTAACCGAGGGACAAGCGGCAATTGAAATTAAAAACTTTAATATAAAACTCATGTTGGAACGTCCTAGTGATATTTTCATCGAAGTCAAAGGGATATTAGAGATAATTGCTTCGGAAGTTATGGACTATCTGTCTAGTAGCAAGGTTCTCGTATTATTGTTATGGTCCTGTAGTATTTTGCTTATTTAACTCAAAACCAGTACAAATATGTATCGAAGCTACAATGAATAGATCCATTTTCTTACAAGTGTAGTGGTCGACTGGATATGTCACCGGACTGTGGGTCACAAGGTCCGCGGTTCGAGTCTTTTGCAAGACATTAGTATACATTTGCAACACTCAACCCAGGTGAGGTAAATGGGTATACTACCTGGTAGGATTATTCCTTGAAATGCACTGTGTGCTGATAGTGATAGTGGCTGCCGAGCTAAAGCTATGGTAACAATTTCCAAAGCCTCTTTGGAAGCACATAGAGACTTTATATCATAATGTGTTATGCGCTATACAAGAACGGACTATTATTATCATTATTATTCTCTACTATGATACCTACTCAATAATGTTCACCGCCTTAGCCGGGTGGCGACTTTGCGTTTTACACCCTGGCCTGGACATTTTCCCGGTAAATAGCAATGAAACTGCTTGAATGAGTCTAGTCTACGCTCCTCGATCGGGCGCGCCAGTTCCAAATCGAATCGTACATGCACAGGACGTACGTCGATGCAGCATTTATACACACCGTACGCAGCTGCAATACTGAAGATTAAAGTCACTGAGTAGTCAGCTCTCATGGGGAATTCGACACCGTTCGGGTGTTTACCCAATAACAGGTGTTGTCAATCACCAGGGTTAGCCTTGAGTTTTATGACCATTGGACCTTATGTAATGCTTTGATTTGCCCGAAGACACTCGAGCTCTCCGAGAGATTAGGGGTAGTTCTTGACTGGACTATGGGTTTGCTGTGTGCAAATTTGTACCCCCATTAATGGTATTTCCACCAAGTCTGGTGTCAGCGAATTATGGCCTTCTGCACATGGAAACTGGCGATCCACTCCCTTTAAGGGAGAAGATATAGGATTTCAAGTTCAGAACAACAAGTTAAGAAGCTTGCTGCACGATGGAATTCATCGAGGATGATGACGGAGTGGCAATGCAGACGCCTTTGCGGGTATGAATACTGTAAATCCAGTTTTGAATTGTAGTTATATGAGTACGATTAACTGTAACTGTTAGGCATCCATAGTTAGCAAAACTAAGAGTAAGACTAAGTGAGTCGCTGCACAGTGTCACATTGTCACTGTCACTGTCAGTACTGTCTGTCAGTCAACATTAACAACAGCAATGTCAATTGGACTAGCTAAGCATAAGTAACAATGTAACAAAGGAAATATTATTATATGTTATGTTGTTATATATATTAGGTCTATTATTTAGATTTAGGGTTTTAGAGGCAACGATATTTTTGGAGGTCCGTCACGGTCGTCTCAGAGAGCTAAAATATTAAATCTCATTTCTTAACGTCTAAGCCTATGGAGAATTCATAATAACATAAAATATTGGACGCAATGAACATTCTGCCACGCCCACAAGATTATGATTGGTCAATACATGATTGTGTGCATTGAGCTAACGTGAAGTAACAATAAAACCTATGTTGCTCTTTTTTATTTTTCCTCTTAAGCCACGCCATTATTAGTGATTGTGCGCATGCAGCTATTAAACGTGACGTCACCATATGAAATTGCACCATCCAAGTAACTACTTCGTTTTCAATAATTGTAACGTCACAATAACTTCAAGTAACAACTTGGATTGGGATATGTAAATTCTAGATGTTCGACTTTGTACAGGTAAATGATTATATTAGTGTTACGGTAGGGCCTACTGTTTTCTTGAAATTCAAACATTTTTAACTTTTCATGTTAGTTGTGCACCAGCACCACATAAATGCTTGGGAAATTTCATATTTGCACTCGTTTCAAGCTTCATTGCCAAGATGCAGTTTACAAGTACATGTACTAGTATATTATTGGACTTTTAAAATGAGAAAGAGAGAAAGGGAGAGAGAGACAGAGATCTTAGAAACAAATATGAATTCAAGAAGTGAGAAAGAGAGGGGGTCTTAGAAACAAATATCATGAATTGAGAGCTAGAGAGAGAGAGGTCTTAGAAACAAATATCAAGAAATGAGAAAGAGAGGGGGGGGGGGGGGGTCTTAGAAACAAATATGAAGAGAGAGAGAGAGGCCTTAGAAACAAATATGAAGAGGGGGTTAATGAGAGAAAGAAAGAGGGGTCTGAGAAATACATACGAGAGAGAGAGTGGGTCGAGAGAGAGAGGTCTTAGAAAACAAATATGAATAGAGATGGGGGGGGGGGGGGCGGGGGAGAAATGGGTCTTAGAAAACAAATATGAAGAGAGATGAGGGGGGGGGGGGAGGTCTTAGAAAACAAATATGAAGGGAGAGGGGTCAAGAGAATTAGAGAAATTAGGTCTTAGAAACAAATGACATGAATTTAAAAAATGAAAGACGTGATCCCACAATAATAGAAAATGGTACGAGTGATATGTCGAGTGTAGTCTGTGTATGTGTCGATATGTGTACACGTGTGTTAGGGGGGGGGTGGGGGGGTCCGAATCAGCAAATGGTTTGAAAGTAGGCTACACGTCAAAAATTGAAACCCTGAAGAAGGCGGAATTAAACCACAAAAACCATAATATTATTTGGTTTCTCTCTTTCCTTACTTTGATTAATTCCTTCTCTAATTTCTCTCTTTCTTTCAAGTTAGTTTTTGTTTTCTCTCTCTGCTTATGACATTCTTTGTTTCCTCTCTGTTCTTTAATTATTTATTGTTTTTCTCTATTTCCTTCTGTTGTTATTCGTTGTTTTTCTCTCACTCGTACGTCTCGATACAAAAGTACATGTACCGCGTACCGCGACACTGGACATATAGGACGTACGTTGAGCATTGCAGAAGAGCTACGTGCGCGCGCAATATCTTGTCATGGATAGACTTTTCCCAGT
>JAVYIG010010905.1:0-65156 GCA_035222895.1 Strongylocentrotus droebachiensis | reverse complement strand
CAAATAATATCAAATAAGTACTGACAGGTGTGATACATTCATACAGTAAAAGGTGGATTGTTCTGTGTGTCTTTAAGATTGTCATATACAAGAGAAAGAGAAAGAGGCGAAGAGAGAGAGAGAGAGAGAGAGAGAGAGAAAGAGAGAGGGGGTGGGGGGCTGACAAAGAACAAGAAATATTCTTGGCTATTTTGTTTTGTCAAGTACTAATATGCTCACAATCCAATCACTCTCACACGATGAGCTGTATAATTCTACTTTTTCTTCTCTGATCCTGTTATCATGCATGACAATATTGAGTTGTTGTGGTAATACAATTGTAATTGTAAAGTGGACGTCTATCAGCTGTCTACAAGACATCATGGATCATTGTTCAGGTAGAAAATACAATCCTTCATACATTTTAGGCTAATGAGACAAGCATAAATGAAGGAACTTGTATTTACATATTCATTAAAAACCTTAGACTGAAAACTATAAAAAAGAAAGGCACCAATACTGATAGGCACACACGGCTGAATCAATGTCGTAACAGACCGTAATACAATTTTTTTTTTTTCGCTCCATACTACACGTAGCCCCCATACATTTCTGTCTGTCAAATGAACTTGAAACTTATACATTTCTTAGATTTTCAACTTTGAGAGCATATTTTAATATGTTGTCATTTTCAGAACTCAAGATTATCTTGAAGCTGTAATCTACATATTTCAGATAGAAATGTTTAACAATATAATTTCTTTTTTTGACATTCATCCCTCAGAAACGTTCCGTTTCCATCAGCATTTCCTCCGGATTCTCCAAGAAGTTTTTCGCGAACCACAGAATGTCAGCTTTATCAACAGTCCTACCCACAAGCTTTGATGTAAGTGAGAAACCCCTAGCCGAAGGGAAGAACGCTGCATGTCGATGGTCATCCGGTCTGACCAAGCAGAGACGAGGGTAGACGAAGAGGGACGGCAGGATTTCATCGGTGATCTCCTCCACGTGTTCTAGTCATAAAAGAAATGATAAATGAACATTAGGTAAGACCTTAGCTTCAGTTTCTCTAAAATGTACAGATGTTTGTAGAAAAGTGATATGTATCCTTTCTTTAAAAGGTACTCTACAAATTTTGGAAGTAAACGCTTCAAATTAAATCTAAATGTAAGTAAGCAACCAGGTTACCGACGGCTTTAAGTCCTCTCTCTAAGTCCTTGGCTAGCGCATCAACTTAGTTTTGAACCTGGGACCTGGTTACAAGACCACTGCTCTACCACTGAGCCACTGCATCTCCTCAATGTGTATAAGGATCAACCAAGTTCAACTGATTTATCAGAAATTTGATTCATATTTCAATTCCACAACATTTGAATGGTTTAATAACATATTTCAATGCTTTACGCTGGCAGATTTTCACCAAAGTAGTATGTACTTTTTCCCCTATTTTTGCGAGAGACTGGTTTCCATTTCCTGTCCTCTAATTTTTTTTGCATATCCTATCACACCTTTTCGAGAAAAAAATGTGATGCAATTGTGTTCCAATGTAGATAATATTCATTCTACTCAGCTCATGCAACCTTGTCCCAACTACCAGCGTTTTCAATTTGAAGAAAGAGAGCTGATCAATTCTACATTTAAAATGGCTCTATCCTGAATGGGTAACCAATCCTTGTGAATCAGAAAAGTGGATGGCATCATCAGACTGCTAGAGGGAGCTTTGAAAGTCTTGCTAGACAGTTGCATGTTGTATACACTGTTCAGTCCGTGCCAAGTAGACCTTAGCTTCAATACAATAATGCGTGAGCATTGTGCACGAATCGGCCAGTTTACAAAATGGCCTCTAACCAGCTAGCCTCATGAGAACTACCATCTGCAGCCTGATGATACCATCATTTGAATGTTTGTTCTTACCTATGATAAGCCGCTGATAGTAGACAGGAACAAACCTAGCAACCCATCTAGGGAACTCATCCACATCCACCCAGGTGAAGACTAGGTCTTGGTACTGATCATAGGCTGCTGACAGTAGGGCCTATATAGTATGAGAGATTAATACTAGTCTTAGATAGGACTAAACTTAGAGACCCATCTTATACACCACCATTATACATTAACCCAAGTAAAGACTAGGTCCTGGTACTGATCATAGGCTGCTGATAGTAGGGCCTGAATGGAATGAGAGAATTATAACAGTTTTTAGATTTGTTTTCTTCAAATTTAGAGATCCCTCTAGGGAACTACATCAACCCAAGTGGAGACTAGGTCTTGGTACATGTCATAGGCTGTTGACAGTAGGGTTTAAATGGTAAAGCGAGAGTAAAAATGGCTTCAGATAGGAACAAACTCATCTAAATAACTTATCCACATCTAACCAGGTAAAGTGCCGGAAACAGCATCAAAATTTGTTGAAAATTAATTTTCCCAAAGGTCTCTTTTAAACACAGATGACAAAAATGACCTTTTTACACTGAAACAGCGAAGTGGTAAAGAAATAAATGTGACCCACCTGTTGGAATACAGCACCTTCCTCCATTTGATCTTTGGTAGCGAATGCAATAAGGACCGGTAATCCTCTCCTGAAGACTGATCCCTTGTGTTTGGAATCAAATCCAACACTACAACAGCAAGGCAAAAAAAGAGGAAAAAGAAAAACACTGATGAGCTAATATCATAATGGTAAGTTCGACATATTTCTTAATTATTGTTCAATACATAATAGAAAAACTAAAGTGAATAATGAACATAAGTTGATATCAGAAAGATGATTTTGCTCGACATTTGAGTGTGCTCATGCCCTAGTAAGGCTATCAGCTCAATCAACTTATCAATTTAACAAACTGTTTGAATTTCTTTTTCTTTTTCTTTGATTCCTTACATAGGGGACGTTATCTTGCCCTAGATTTGCCCTAAACTATCATTGTAGCAATGTCTGACACAGTATATATATTTATAACTGGGTCTTTATTTCTTTAAAATTGCAATCTTCTCCAATGTACATGTATTCCTCTTCAATGTAGTGACTTCAGGTCAACAGGTCAAAGCAGAGCTGCCAACCTCCAGAACAGAAAATCAGTAACCATAAGGCTCAAAATCAGTAATTTGGGGAATAAATCAGTAATTTCCTATGCGGCGCCATGAATCTAAAAAGAATGGTAAGCGGATGCATGCGCGTATGATAATATCTGAAATTTTTAGTTATTTTATTCCCACAAAGTTGCTAAATATTGATTTTCAGTTCATCACAACACATAAGTTTTCAATGAAAAATTGGCTTCTATTAAGAGAATAATTGAAATTTTCCATCTTTCTCATGCAGCGAGTGTTGGATGGCCACCATACTGCACAGCACTTGCTACGATAGATCCCTATGCGCAAAAAAAAAAAAAAAAAAAAAAAAAAAAAAAAAATCATTTTTTTTTTTTTTTTTTTTTTGTAATCCGTAATTTTTAGACAACATTCCGTACTGCCGTAATGGTCGTTAATTTCCGTACCAATTACGGGAAATCCGTACTAGTTGGCAGCTCTGTCAAACGTTACTGACCTCGAGTCATAGGTTACTAACCTGGAGTACGCATGGAATGAGGTCATGGTGAGATGAGTGACCGGTAATCGACTATGGTCCTCTACAAAGTCTGTGATGAGGTCAGTACAGCCAGCATGGTCATCCTCACACCGCTGACCGGACCTCAAATTGTACCTGAAAAGTAGTGAGTTCAGCCAAATTCAGTGAAAGTCAAGACAAATTCTTTCTTTTGTTGACTTGTAATGATGACCACAAAGGTGGATACCACTGGGGCTTTTTATCAAGAAAAAGAGAAAGATTTTTTTTCTTTTCTGACGCAACAATCAAATGTATGTATATATCTCTCTTGATTAATACAGCAATGCACATTTGTATTGAATTGCATAAGCAAAAGAAAGCACTCTTTTTTTTTTTTTCATGAGGCCGTTATCCATTTCCAGCCTAACCGCTCATGATGGCGGTCTCTTGCGTTCTAAAATTTATCTCTTTAGTTCAATGAAAAATATATACATATATCTGTTATACTTGTTTGTATGCTTTGTATTATGGTCATTGTATAATATTATTAGACGTGATTTGCTATGTATGTAATACTTATGTAAAATGTAACACCTTGTATTTGTTATTAGAATGAGAAATAAAAGCAATCAAACAAAACAAACTTAAATGTTTCGCACCAACTGCCGATCCACCTTGAACAAAGTCAATTATGTGGGGAAGTATATCACTGAATCTTTAATTTAATGTTGTGCCCTTGCTGCCTGTAACTTATAGGATTGATTTACAACCGAAATAGGTGGCATGGTCTAGTGGACAAGTCACCAGACTACAAATCACAAGGTACAAGGTTCAAGCTACTGCCACATCACGGAACATCCTTTGGCAAGACATTAATCCACATTCGCCACATTTAACCCAGATGAGTTAAATGGGTACCAGTAGGAAGAAATTCCTTCAACGCTAAAGAACCTTTTCTTAGGGGCAGCAGGGCTATAAACAGGTAATCATATATAAATATATTTAAATGTTCATAGAGGCTTCTATATCTCTATGAGCGTCATCTGAAATCAAATTTTAAACTCCTATTTATCATTTGCATTATTCTAAATATATTAATTATCTTTAAAGGCACCGTTTAACAATGTTAAATCTAACATGCCGGCCCTGTGATATGGTGTAATAATGAAGCCCTAAAAAAATTGCACTTCAAAATGATCATGAAGTGCAGCATGAGCTAAATCTAGGATTTTGTTTCAGAATCTGAGGCAATGTTACCTAGTTACTTTAAAGGAAGGATAATAATAATAATGATAATCCAGATTTATATAGCACTTAATACAAAATACCATCTCTTAGAGCTTTACAGATATTATTACCCTGGTCATCGGATTCATTCACGCACAATGTGCACCATCTCCACTCCCTAGGGAGTATTCCTACCATATGGTCACTGTGAGGGCATATGGCACATACTAACACAAATGCTTTCGTCATCCCACCAGGTCCCCATTTCTCTCCTGGGTATGGAGTGTCAAATGTAAATTAATGCCTTGCCAATGGACAAGGAACATACCTGTGAGGAGTATGGAATCTATGGATCTGGGAAGCAGCCTCTGCTTGAAGAGCTGCTATCAGACTCCGCCCACTGGTGATGACCTTTGACACCACCCCATCTTGGCGAAACATCTCAACCTGCCACAGATCACCAAACAAAAGATACACATATAACTATCAATGCTTAAAGGGACCGTTTAACAATGTTAAATCTGAGATGCATGGCCCTACGTGTTATCGTGTCTTTGATATGGTGTAATATTGAAGCCCTACAAAAATTGCACTTCAAAATGATCACGAAGTGCCTCAAAAAGTGAAAATCTTTGAATGACCAGTTTTACCACACTCATTTTCCCCAATAGACTGTAATGATATAAAAATAGGAAAACAGTTTTTTAAATTTTGATTTCCAATCATAAGTATCTTGATAATCAGACCGGCGATCGGCTTGTAACAGTCACAGGGTTCCTGGTTTATAATTATCATTGCAGCATGAGCTAAATCCAGGATTTTGTTTCAGAATCTGAGACAAAGATACCCAATCCCTTTAAGTGAGAGCAGTCTGTTTTTCCTTTCTGGACTTTATTCTAATCAGACATAGTATGAATGGATATCTGCACAGTGGCCTGGTCTTGTGGTCAAATCACCGGGCAATAGATGACAAGGGTAATGGATCAAGTCCCAGCCATAGCATGTATTACAGTGAAGATTGCAGAAAGTGTGGGCTTGAAAGTCCAGTGACCAGGGCCCCATCTTATAAAGATTCAATATTTATTGAAACTTATCTGTGAGTGGTATAAATCGCAACTATGTACATAAGAGATATAGGAATGCAAACATGGGACAAACATGACGTTGAGGTTGATCCCCTGACGTAAATAATAATAATATCTGATTGATACACGTCTGGAAAAACCCAATGAAACACCTATTGATGAAACCTGTAACAGGTGACGAAAATCGATGTGGTACCAAATTCATATCATATTCAACAGGCCTCCATCTTTCATTTGTCTTTTATGGTACCCTTGATTCCATGTATAATGATTTGCATCTCTGCTGTATTTCTGATTTGGATGTGTAAATGCTTTTATTGGAATTATATAAAATAGAACTTGGACTTGAACTTGAACATCCTTTACCTTTCCCACAATCAATCTCTCCTCCTTGCTTGTCCTTTCTCTATCACTCGATCTGATATTCTCTCCATACGCCGCATAGCACTTTGCCTTCCCATAAAGCCTTTCGCATGCGACCAGGAAGCACTCCAGGGGGTACCAGCTGTCGGCCCCACCCACTGACCTCAGGTACTGGCCAGCCAGCGAGAGAGGGTAAATGGTGGCGAGAAGGATAACGTTGGTGCGCTGGAAAACAAAAATGTAATAAACGCCAAAAGGTATGAAAGATAATAATTGATTAAAATGCTACCTTTACAATTGAATGTAGTGTAGAGGTTCTGTGGTGCAGTGGATAATTTTCCTGACTGTGAACCACAAGGTACAGGGTTCGAGTCCCTGCCACATCACCACTGTAGCATCCTTTGGCAAGACGTTAATCTATATTTCCTACACTCCACCCAGGTGAGGTAAATGGGTACCTGGTAGGATTATTCCTTGAAATGCACTGTACTCTGATATCGGCTGCCGGAGCTAAAGCTAGGGTAATAATTTCCTAAGCTCTTTAGAAGCGCATAGGGACATTATATCATGAGTTATGTCATGGGGACCGTGCTTTTGCTATTGCTCCCCCCAAACTATGGAATAGCTTGCCAATAGAAATACGAAGCACTCCATCTCTCAATGTTTTCAAATCCAATTTAAAAACTTATTTGTTCAACTGAGAGATCTTATTTTGTAGAATTTAGTAAAAAGGAGCTCTTAACCAGCGCAGCTGAATATATTTTGTATAAAAGCTGCGCTATATAAAGTTATTATTATTATTATTATTATTATTACTATTATTATACAAGAACAGAATATTATCATTATTATAATAATTATCCAGGCTTTGGCTGTGATGCCATAGTAATAACAAGCATTATTTCAAATGAGTAACTTATTGTGGGTATGCAATGTCAACTTCATCCATACTCATTAACATCCTAGCAGTATATGCTAAAAAAGACCTATTATCTTTATACTCTAATATCTCAAATCATCTTAACCATTGCCCTACAATTATTGCTGTTGCATCATATTTATGGAATCAATTTTGTTATACTTTTTCCTAACTTTATTAATTTCATAAAGCACCTCGGAATAGTTTTACTTGTTGGATGGCACAATATGAGTGCATTATATGTATATATATATATATATGTTATGCTTGCAGCTTATCAGCTTTACTAGCTAAAAATCGTTAAGGATCATATTAGTGGGTGCTCACTTGGAATTTGACACCATCCTGCTTACCCAATAACAGGTGTTGTCAATCCCCAAGAGTGGACTTCAATTTTACAACCAATACCGGTAGATCTTGTGTAATGTAATGTGGCCTGAAACTACCACCATAAGGAATTCTCGTAATTTTCCTCACCCTTGAAATATGAAGGTAAGCTGAAGTATTTTTTGTTGGGACAACTGTTTCACTGCCCAAGAGATCTGTACACACATCAAACAGTAACTTAACCAAATCTGGTGTCTGACTACTATGAGGCTTTAAAGGGGGTGTAGCATGGCAAATACTGGTTAACGCCTTCTACAACTTCTGTTGGACAACTGCATGTAAACGAATGGACTTGATGAACGGTCAGCGTGCGCTAGCGTTCACGAAACAGACAGAATTTCTCTTCATGCTTTAGTTTTGCATATGTTGCACGCACGTGAATACTGTGGTTGCGTCGTCCGTAGTCGTATTATTCCTGATTGGCCCTTATCGAGTCAGGCCACGGGAAAGACATGTAGTCTGTCATGCTACACCCCCTTTAATGTGTAAAATAAGATACCTTCTGTTCTTGCTTGACTTGTTGCAGTGTCTTGATTTGAACTCTTGGAAGAGCTATATCAGAAAACCATTCCATCAACTCCTTCTCCTGAAAAAATTAATGAAAAATGAAACAAAATAAGATAAATCTGCATTAAAATTTTGGGGAAATATCTAATAAAGTTTGTTTCAATGTTATAGGCTTCTACATACACTCCTGAGGCAATCAAAATGGGGAAAAATGTACTAATGCCACAAGGTATGTTGTAGCATTTGTAGATGAGATGTCAATTCATCAGTCCACTTTGTAGGTTCATTGTGGATAGTGAACAGTGATGGAAGAACAACAATGAATATTGGCACTGGCTGTACATTTTCTATGTTTATCAAAGAGGTAAATCAAAAATGAATAGTGGAAGAAGAAGAGGGTTTGTAGAATCCTAATCTGAAAAAACAGAGTGATTTAGAAAAATGTCCCACTTTTTAAAAGTTGTATTGTTTGAAGTATGAATATTTAATCACGGGTTTCGTGTTATGTCTTGATAGAGTTATCCTCCCGGTACATTTAGGTACCATTTTCATTTGAATCTCTGCATGCATGACTGAACATCAGACATTCTTTAAAAGACTGCCAGATCTCACTCTCTATGCTCATTACTCAACCACTATACATTTTCTATAAAATTGTTTGGCACATGTCATTTATTTTTAATCTTGAACATGCAGTGTAAGATTCGTTGAATTCTGTGAGAATTTATTATCTATATTTACCAGAACTTGAAGTTTATCTATAAACAGGACAATTTTTCACTTTTACGGTACCGGTCCTTTTCAGAATTTGTAACTTGCCTCTAACACCCCATGGTAGTCCATGCGCAGCGTATGCTGGTGATGATCAGGGGACAGACACCTCTCACTGCTGTGCTGCCCGAAGGTACGGAATGCAATCAACGTGGGGAACCCCCTGACGTGAAGCTGTTTACAGGTCACGGGGTCAGAGGTACAGTTCAGTATGTAGGCAGATCCACCATCTTGTATCGAAAAAAAGAGGAGAACAAAATGTTTCATGTTGTATCTAAACCAGGACTAAAAAAAAAAAAAAAAAAAAAAGGATTCAGGGAAAAAAAATTGCATCTAAATAAGAACATTCCCCCCTTTTGAGTAAGAAAATTGGGATAAAATAGGGGAAAGTAGGGGTAAAATCGGAAAGAAAAAGAAATCAAGAAAAAAAAAAATATATATATTGGGGCGAGAACAATAGCGTGCGGGCCGGCTGGACGGGGAGTGTCATGGCGGCGTATCGTATGCATCCAAAATTTGGGGATATCGAACCCGTTGTCTCTGTTGAAATTATTGGGATTGAGACGTATATTGATAGCTTCGTTGGTGTTGCAAGGAAAATATATCATGTGGAACAAATTTTTATTCCTATTCACATCAGTTTCCAGTATAGCATAATGCCTGTTGGGAGTGGGGGTCAATTGACACACACAAAAAAATTAAAGTACCACTGACATACTGGATAAAAATAATTAAAAATGACAAACTGTATGTAATATATATAAATGTATAATTCTAAATGATAAGTTCTGATCTTAAGACAACTCACCCACGAACTGGACAGCTTTGGCCACCCTCTCAAACATGGGCTGCTGTCTTCTGCAGCTCCCGCAGCCATCTTGGATGAAGAAGACTAGGTTTGTCTGAGGTATGTCTTTCTTTCTGGACGTCTTATGAATATTCATGAGAGCCTGCAGATCCTCAGGTTTCAATCCTGCGTGTGACTTCTCAATGACTGTTGACCAGGTTGCGTCCGTCAGTCGCTCTATGCCCCCGATATGGCTCAACGGATTGTCCTCCTATTGTGTCAAAATATAAATCATCTTAGGGTTGTTTTTCAATGTAAGAAATTAAAGCCCCACTGTACTACTTGTAGCTACTTGCTCCCTCTATATAGAAAACTTCCCCAATCGGTGCCTGTTGGTCCCCCATGATCCCCTTTTTCTTATGTTAATTGAGAGCTGAGTTGATGAGATAGCCACCTGTCAGTGACCTCGCTGGGTGGTCTCACCCCTTCTGGCCAAACTAGTATAGACAGCCTTTAAAGAGAGGGTGGAGTTCTGGGTCCCGCCTTATAAAGAGTTGTGAGTGGTCCAAATCAATTGCAAGTCCTCCAATCAATCGTAAGTTTACAGTCTCCTATCCATTATGTACATAGTTGATATTTATAGTACTCGCAAATAAGTAGCAATTAATTGCAACCGTTTATAAGACAGGACCCTGGTAAGGAGAAAAGTATTTCTTCATTTTATGGAACTTGCTAATTAGAGGTTATTTAGGGCTTTGATAATCACAGAAAATAAACACTCACCAAAGCAAACAAAGCTTATTTGCATTTAAGATAACAAGCAAATTATTTCTGCCATTCTGGGTGGAACATAATAATAATAATATTAATGATAATACTATATGAGATTTGTAAGGCACTGAATCAAAAGCTGAAACATTTCTTCTGTGTGAGAGTGACAAAAGTACCATTTATCATACCCATGTTGAGACATACCTGACCGAATGTATCGTTTACTTCCATTGTAACCATTACATCTCTTAGGTCTTCCATGGCATCGGGTCCTGTTTTATCGACCTTCTCTTTTATAGAATGAGGTCCCTCACCCCATGTATCTTCCAACCCCTCCAGTGAAGTGTTGAGTGCCATGATGCATGTTGGAGCTATCAGCCTGGACTCTCCCATTGATACCTGGAGGGGGGTTTGATGTAAAGATGGTGACATTAAAGATAAAGGTGAGTTCTGGTAACACAATTGCATTGTGAAAGAAAAGGTGTGGAATGCGTCAGAAAAAGTTGATCATGTAGCATGTAAGTATTGGTGTGTACTGCAATTGGTTCTGGAGTCATCAAATTCATAATAAATTTGGCTCAGTCTTGGTAAAGTAACAAGCACACTACACAGAAAGATGTATATGGGACAACACAAGTGGTGTCGGGGGCTAGTACTACTTGATTTCCTTATCTTTTTATGCTCATTACTCAGCCAGTATACATTTTCTTCCAAAATTGTTTGGCACATGACATTTATTTGTAATCTTGAACATTCAGTGTAAGTTTCGTTAGATTCTGTGAGAATTGATTTTCTTTTTTTAACCAGAACTCAACTTTATCTTTAATAATAAGTAGATAATACCAATCTATATTTTTCTAATGACATTTGTAAACATAACATATATCAGAATCTATTTTAATACCTGAAGGCAACATGTCTTTTTTTATTGCTAATCAAAACTCACCAAAATGATTTCAATAAAACAATTCGGCTTAGATAATTGGATGAGTGTTTTCTTGATTTTCTTCATTAAAATACATCCACCAAGTTTTATAGCATTTCTATTCATATTACTTTTTTCAATGCGATTGCATTGTGAAAGAAACGTGGTGGAATCGATCAGAAAAGGTTGATCATCTAGCATTTAAGTATTGGTGTGTACTGCAAGGTTCTGGAATAATCAAAATGATAAGAAATTTGGCCGAGTCATCGTAAAGTTACAAGCACTGTACACATAAAGATGTATATGGGACTACGCACATGTGCGTTATATCTATCACGTCCGAATAGATAAACTAATTTACGAAATATATCAATTAGTAGACGGTTTCCCGGCAAAATTGTTATCATTATGTATTAGTCAAAACATATTCTTTCACATGATTGGTAATAAGAGCTTCCATTTCATTTTTTTAAAGAGAGGTATTTCCAAAACTGGTCTTTACCTTTAACAAAATAGGTCATTGTATAATGTAAAGCTAATCCAATATGGATTGCTCAGCAACAGAATACCTTCATCAAACATACCTCCATATCATATGATGACACCCCCCATGTTGGATATTGGAATGGTCCGCCATCGATGCTTTCCAATGTTACATTCTTCTCCTGCAGGAATGTTCCAATAGTCATGGGGGTGCTTGCTCCTTCTGGTAGCGCAAGCTGATGCAACATTTTACCTGTACACCACAGACAACAAAAAAGCTGATCACAAAATGATGTGAATAATGTGGATTATTGTATAATGAGAGACTTTCACGATTTGGATCTCACAGCCTTCTTCGCGGCATGCAACGTTTGCATTCTTGATTCTTGTAAGGTACCTGGTACAGTGTTCAGTTCAATTTATACATTCTTCTCAGCATAAAAAAACAATATTATAATATATACCAAATGGCAAATACACATAGTAAGCGAAAAAACACAAAAACTACAAAAAAGTTAATAAAAGTAGTTCCCAGTAAAGGGGAAAAAATGGTGTTTACCTCCATATTTCGATTTTTTTTTTTCTTTCTTCAGGGGGAGGGGGGGGGGGTATTAAATCAAATGCCTCTGAAACACAGTTCCCTTAAAGTTTTTTTGCTCAATCAGTGATTGCACACTAGATCTAAACATACCATACATGTACTGGTAAGAGTCGATTTACTTGTATAGTGTACAGTATTGATCTGGCATTCAATGCATTTGTATAACTAAAAACTTGCGAGAAATCCAACTTTTGCGAACTTGGACTCCTTGCAAATTTGCAACAGTTTCTGGTCTTACAATATACGCAAATGCAGGAAAATAGTATACCTCAAATTATGAATCTCAAAATGCAGTTGATTAATGAATATTACTTGTATACAACCTTACCTTTGTCAAGACCAGGCTTCCTCCAGAAGAGAATACTGAAAGGCATTCCTTTTATACCTGCTGCATGCAACCAACGTGGAACAACTAGGATAAGAAAGAAACAAAGAAACAAAAATATTTATATAGTTGTGCCAATATTTTTCAAACCTAGTTATAAAATGAGGTCCTAGTTTTAATGTGTTTTTCTTTTTAATTTTCTGAAGAACATGTGGAGCTAAAAACCAAATAAAATATTACCACAACAAAATTAATTGTGACAGAATGATGCATGATTCTATCTATCTATGTCAGAAAACCTTATTTGACATTTTCAAACAAAATAATATTTGATTAAGACAGTCAGAGTTCTTTCACTATCATTTTCTCCATCCATTCAACAAACACATATAAAAGGAAAATGGGGGAGTAAGTGACAGATTTGTTGTTTTCTCAAGCGTCGTAACACTCTTAAATAACAATTTGCATCGACACTGGTATGGTATTTTCCTCAAAAGATATCCACGGTATTAAATAAACACTTACTATCTTGCTGGACCTCGACATCCACAATGCCAAATCTCAGCTTGGCCCCGTGGTCCCTGAAGACCTTGACTGACTCCACAAAGGCGTGGAGGTAAGGAACCACACCCTCAGCCCAGTGGGTGTAGAAACATACCAGGATGGGCGTGGCACTTCCACTGAAGACCTCTTGCTGAAAGTTATTCTGTAAACAAATAAAAAAATATATATTTGCAGGAATGACTTCGGTAGTTCAGGGTCTCACGTCAGCACTCAACTGAAATTCTGGAGGAGAAGAACCAACAAGTAAGCTTGTTTTCCCTAAACTGGAAGAACCAGAAAAGAAATGTGCAGGTGTAAAAGTACTGACGGCCAATAACAAAGATGCAAGAAAGTGGGATAAATGTCACTCGTGTTTGTACTACAAGTGTGACCCCCAAATTCCAAGGCATTTACAAGCACACCATTCCACAGAGCCAGAAGTACAATAGGCATTCAGTTTTCCAAAGAACAACAAACATGAACGAGTATTTACTGGAATTGCTTCGAAATAGGCCTGAGTCAAACCGTTTAACCGACGGTTATCCGACCGCATTCATCAAAACCGTTTAGCATTTCTTGCTCCGTTTAACCGTTATTTGCATACTGTGCTAATAGCCGATGATAAAGATAATCAAAGAAACCACAGTGTAATGTTACACACTGTCCGCTGCGCGCCAGCTTTCTGGCAGCAGTAATCTCCATGAATGAATTTGTAAACAATAAAACAACCATGCCCTCTTCCCTATTTTCTCACCCTCTCTATTCCCTTCTCTCTGCAATGTGTTCATGTACCTTTTCTTATTACTGCACTCTCAGACAAGCAAAGTTCTAAATGTTTACACATTCGATGGTCAGTTCCTCTCACATCCCTTCTCCCCGAGTCTCTCTCTCTCCTCTCTCTCTCTCAATATTAATATCAATCCCTTGCCGACTCGCCCCCCTAAAATAATGTTCATATATATAAATAAAATACAAAAATAATGATAACAATAATAATTGAAGTTTTAGAAATATCAATCAACAAAGTCTTGGACGTTGTGAGTAATTTAAGTTTTTAATCACACACAGCCACCCTTTCTATCTAGTCTCACTTGACTTACTTCTTCACTCTCTCATGTCCCTGCCTAGCCTATCATCACTGGTCAACTCATCATTATTCATATATGTGTATCATTTGTGTAACGAGCGTATTCTCATGCATGATCCATAAGCCTAGCCTTATTTGGTCATCGATCACTTTGATTCAACCAATCAAATACCATCTCCAGGTTCCCCATCGCTCATTGGCCTATTTTGGTCCATGCCACATAAATATTCATGAAAGAGCTTTGCAGGGGGTTCGTAGATTTTCTACGAACGAAACATGGTACATAAAAAAAAAAAAACTTTTCGCATGCACCTGTGATGATAGGCGCTCGGGCTGACGCCCACGCCGATGTCACTCTCCATATAAACGCGATTAGTATACTTGTAAAGCCCGACGCATATCGGATAGTTTAGTCCCTGCACACACACACCTCAAACATCGGCGCCCAATACACGTACTGTACATGTACATACACACAGATGGAGAGCACATGGTTCTTGACTCCCACTGAACTGGGTACGGTGAAAGCACGTGCGGTCACCAACCTGTAATTTATGCTGGTATCAAACTCCACCCACATAGCTAGAGAACCTTCCTGATTGGTCACTAACTTGGATCAGCTCATTGCAGGGTGTGTCTTGCGTGTGAGTGTTACACACTTCCACATAATTTCATATGGCAATGATACATGCAGCAGGGACATGCTAGACATGTCCCTGCATGAAGGGAGCTCTCTCCCTGACCACATGCAAACATTGCATTGCAAAGGCATATAAACACGTCACAGATCAAGCTATCTTCACAGCGTAACTTTGCAAGGTTAATCATGATATCAGATTCAGATGAGGAATAATAAGACATTTTTTATGTTGTTTATTACTGGTCTCTGTTTATCAGGATGACCCAATTTGTGCCATAGTCCGGCTTGGAATGCTCAGCCCAACAGTCTGAAGACCATCAGGCGTTCCGAGCTACATCGCTATTACAAATACTGTATTTTCACTTTTTCAGATTATTATTTAACAGTTAAACGAAACCGCCTGTATACTTTTAATGGTTAAACGTTTAGCACAAAAACCGTAATGACTCAGGCTTACTTCGAAACAAAGGAAATCCTGCATGCAAGATCAAAGTTTTGGAAAAGGGTGAAGGAACTCTCATTCCCTGCAAACGTCCAGCATATTCCATGGGTGGCTTCAATAGACATGTTTGACTGTATTGCATATTACTGATCCTCACCGATTTATCCAATGCTATATTCAGGATTTGAATCCTGACCTGCTGACCAAGAGCCCTGCATTCTATCACTTACCACTGTTAGAGAGATAGCAGATGATGTCTGAGACATGAGGAAGGGTTCCACAAACTGTTGGGTCACAAGGGGTTCCTCAAACCTCTGCAAGACTCGAAGACGCTGGTCTGTATGTTGGTCACGAAACATCAGAAAGAGTATTGAACAGTACAGAATTAAATGTACCTATGGAGCTTTACCCATGGCAAAACCAAAGTAACTCTTGGGGACCGTGCTTTTGCTATTGCTGCCCCCAAACTATGGAATAGCTTGCCAATAGAAATACGAAGCATTCCATCTCTCAATGTCTTCAAATCCAAAATAAAAACATATTTGTTCAATTGAGAGATCCTATTTTGTAGAATTTAGTAAAAAAAAAGGATCTCTGAACCAGAGCAGCTGAATATATTTGGTATAAAAGCTGCACTATAGAAATTTATTATTATTATTATTACTTCACATTAGTAATGCTGAACTCTTCAAGAACAAACAAATTTCAATCTCATTGGGAATGCAAAGAGGACAAAGGCACCAAAACTTGTCTCATCTTCATGTTGGCTAAAGTCTTAATAATAAACTAAGAAAAAGATGTGGCCTATTGAGCTTCACTACCATACGTATGCCCTGAAAGTCTTCCTCATATTCATGTGAACTAAAGTTTTTTTTAAATGTAACCATCGAAATCTACTGGTACTTAACTTTACGCATATTCTGCAAGAATGAAAGAGTTGACCCTGCCACTTCGAGAGGGAAAAATATCTTTGTCTTACAGCTTACATAAGATTGACAGAATTTGGGGATTACTATTTCCAATAGTTCCTTACCTCCTTTCTTGAAAGCCAGTACGGTTGGTTCTACTTTGACGTTAAACTTGTTTTGTAGTGAACTCTCATTCACTGAGCCAGGGTGAACTACAAAGAGCTGTAGATCATTTGGGTGAGATGACTTGAACTGGAAGGAAAACCAAATCAAATATGTTAGTTTTACTTTGTAAGGCAATATAACTTAGGGGTTTCTTTTTTCTTACTTTTTCTTTCTTTTCTTTAGACCCTGAGATAATAATAACAAGTCAACCCAGAGCATAGCTTCCCCTCACCAGGTACAAATGGCGTATATTAAGCAATTGTTGCATATTTAATGAGCTGTGACCTTTGACCTTTGACGTACAAACTAAACAACATTACATCTATCAAAATAAACATATTTGGGACTAATTTCATTCTTAATTGCTTGATATCTCTGAAATCTGAGAGCATTCAGAGCCAATGGTTCAGAATTTTTAAATATTCTCTAGGCTGTACCTAGATTTAAAGACAAGACAACAGAGGAATAAGAAGACAATCAGAAACATTGAAATAAAGACAACTGGAAACTAAAATCAAAACATTGAGAGTACATCTCTAAGTCTAAGGCCCTCCTGAAAAACCATTCTTTACCTCTAAGAGCATCCATTCAATCTCAAAGTGTTTCTCTTCTCCAGGAAAAGCAAGGACAGTCAGCTTACTTTCATCAGAGACAGCCTTCCTCAAAGAATCCAGATTAGCCTCGGCTATACGATTACGATACCTGTGAGCCTGAGATTGAATTCATCAAGAATAAAGTAACTTTGGTGGAATTTTGAAGTTAAATTTTTCAGGGTTTCACACCACTCCTAGTTCAAGATCATGTTTGTTTGGGGCAATATCTCTATTTTTCCATCAACAAATTTTACAAAATATATCTCTTTGTCAAAATATTTCTTCAACATTCATCCATCCCTTCTCCTTTCATATTGCTTGTCCCATATTGTGATACAAGTTTTTGCCTCCTCATTAAAATCTTCTGACCTTTTATCACTTTCCATGCCAGATATTTTGTACACAATACTTTGTAGATAACTTGAATAGTAATCCGCCATGGAACTACAAAAACACAGACCAAAAGAATCCTTGGTGTTTGGTCCTTTTCTAATAGACCATTTTTGTAATGTAAACAAATGTAAAGTATACGTCTTTGGGAAGTGCCTCAGTACAAATATTTCATTCACCTTTAATGAATAATTGTATTTCAATAGAGTGTAAAATGCATATATTACATGTTGTATTACATAATGTTTGTCCTACCTTAATCTAGCAGCAATTAATGTATGCAATTTAAATTACGAAATGGTCCATTATCTTCAATGAGATGCAAACACACAATTCAAAAGCTCACCATCATTTTGAACCATTGGAGAAGCCTTTGAAGGCTTGGTTTACCAGTGTACTCTTCGGGCTCTGCTGTCCCTACATAACACCTCAACGAAGACAAACTGTGTGGTGCAGTGAAACCTCTCAAGGGCTATAGTGATGGAAGGAAAGAAAACAAACATGACAATCTATGTCATCAAAACAAAATATAGATGGGTTACATCCACAATCAGAATTAACAGATCATTCAGTTCCACAGGCATCACATCATAGAACCCTCTTACGTGTTGGTTATGTACAATTTCTCACATGCAGCTTGGAAACATCTGAAAATTTGTTGAAGAAATAACTAAAATTTGTGAATGTTTTTTTTTGGTTTTACTTGGTTATTGCATAAATTTTGAACCCAGTGACCCTTCTTTAAAGCTTATCTGTACTAGTTTATAGGAGGGATTAGACCCACCCTCCAAGGTCACTGGACAGGTGGTTATCTCATCAACTCAGCTCTCAATTATCATAAGAAAAGAGGATCATGGGGGACCAATGGTCACCGATTAGGCATTGTTTTCTATATAGAGGGAGCAAGTAGCTACAAGTAGGACAGTGTGGCTTAAAGCTGTAAATCACACAATGGCACGGACTGGTAAAACTGGATTCAAGATTCACAAACAGCTTTCATCATCATCATCATCATGATACGAGGAGAGGTAGATCCTGTAATCCTCGGTCACTTCTTCAGGGTTGGTTATGTTCTAGAGGTTAACTTATTGCACATGCGCAGGTTTGGGACGGTTTTGATGATATAAATTTTAACTCAATTTGAATTGCTCAGACCACCAGTGCTTTGATACCAGCACTATTGTGCCATAAATCTATTAATCTATTATATTGTGCACATCGCTTTTAAATCTTCAGGGCAAGAAATTGTTGTTTTTAATATAGTATTAAAGTTGGAATTGCATTGTGGATTGATTTCATAACTTGACAATAGGTAGCATTATTGACTTAATATTTTGTGAGTGACCAATCGATTGATCAAATACAAGTGAAAAGCTAGCAGGAGAAATAGACAAACATTTTTCATGTTATCAAACTTACCAACTTTCTGCAGCAACAATTAGGAATATCCAAAACCAAAATCAGGAATAAAGTGTATTTGACATGCTTTTATACAGATGTTTTTCAGAAAACAAAGAGAAATATACGTTTCATAACGCAGGTCTGAAGGCAGAAAAATAGGAATCATTACTGCAAAGTAGGGATGGTTAGCAGCTATGTATTATACATGGCTTGGCACCTAGTCCAACAACCTGTTCCATTTAAAACACCTACCCCATTGGCCACATCATATACTCCTACTTTCCAGTTCTGGAACAAGAGATAAGCCGAAAGTTTGCTCCATAGCTGCGAAACCTTTTCCTCCAGCTCAAAATTTGAATCTGAAAGAAGCAAAAAAAGGTCACACATTTTTTACCAAAGGCATTATTATAATAATAATTACAACAACAATACTATTAACAATAATAATTGGATTTATACAGCACCTTTTCAAGATGATACAAGGTACTGTCCCTTAGTATATCAACATATTCAGTCCGTTTTCAGATTATTCATTTTTAAAGCCCCACTGTACTACTTGTAGCTACTTGTAGCTACTTGCTCCCTCTGTATAGAAAACTTCCCCAATCGGTGCCTGTTGGTCGCCCATGATCCTCTTTTTATTATGTTAATTGAGAGCTGAGGTGATGAGATAGCCACCTGTCAGTGACCACGCTGTGTGGTCTACTGTAATCCCTTCTTGCATAAACTAGTACAGACAGCCTTTAAGAAGTCAGGTGAAGTACTATTTCTTAGAAATGCAGGAAGTATATATAACCATAGTGTGGGGCAACAGATTGAAAGGCTTGGAAGCAAACCTGTTTTTCAGGATTTGGGAATGATAAGGGAAGGACCTGATGTAGATCAAAATGAATTTGATATTATCTGCTGTTGGAAGAACGAGATGTATTAAGGAAGTGTGGTTGACACAGCAGTAAAAGTTTAAACAAGCATCCAGTATTGAATTCTGCTAGTATCTGGAAGCCAGTGTAGTTCGTTTAACAATTTATTAAAGGTTTACGTACACAAGAAATCTTACCTTTCATTATTCTCATCAAAATAGATAACATTTGCTATTCAAAAAGATGGTCGAATGTCATCCATTTAAATTCAATGTTTATGCTGATAATCAAATGTCTCGTATATTTAAGAGTATTCTTACAAAATGCTTTCATCAGTAATTGCTCAGAATATTTTTCTTTAAAAAAAATTTTCAAAAACATATTGATTGTTATTTGATTATGAGAGCCATTTCATTTGAACATTTTCATAAATGAATATTTGTTGTTTACAATATTAGGAGTAAGGCTGCAACGAGTAGTTGAATATTCGAGTACTCTCACTGTTGACAACTACTTGAGTACGATTTTTCGTACTCGAATAATCGCCGCCATTTTTGTTTGTTTGCGCGCGCGTCACCGGCACCTGGCAAGCCTGGGAGTGAGCCTGAGTACCTCATTACACGGTTATGCACTAATTAGGAGTGACATATACCAGTACTACATCCTCACTTATGGATATTGCTGAGTATCGTCATAGAAGTAGAAGATAGTTACCTTTCAGTGTAAAAAGAATGCAGACTGGTGAATGTGTACTTCTTTTTAGATGATAGAGCAATAACGTTTGCAGGTATCTTGGAAGTGATGATCTGAGCTCAGTCTCTTTTCCTCTGAGATTCTCTGTGCTGTTTGATACATGACCCTGATCAGATACAGGTGGTGGTGTAGATACAAGTTCTTCTCTGCTTTTTGAAGCAACATTTGAAAGCTGGTCATCTAAAATTTGTGACTCTGAGTCTAATGTTCCTTCACTCACAGCTGCAGCTGCAAAGCAAAGACAAGGTGAATTAGAATGATAAATTACAAAAATATTTAAAGATACGATTACTGAATAGCAACAGATATAGCACAATCCAGGAGTTTAAAGGACAAGTCCACGCGAAAAATAATTTACTTTTAATAAAAGCAGAAAAATCAGATAAACCAATCAAAAAAAGTTTGAGCAAAATCGAATAACTAATAAGAAAGTTATGAATTTTTGAAAAAGTATGTAAAACTATGAAACAATGAGATTCACAACACAAATTGCCAAGATGGTTATCAGTTTGTGACGTCATGTCCTCACAACTTATCAATTGCTTTACATAGTTTAATCCCATTAATTTCCCTTTTTATCCCCCAAAACTAGATTTCCCATGCCTTTGCCCAGGTTATATGATTTGTATCATATTGCGTGCATGACATTTCCCAAAAACTTTTATGAATTTTGAAAAATTGATACTATTTTCTGAATATTGTATATTCATAATTATTGATTTTTATATAAATAGTTTATCAAAATTCAATTTTTCATGATTTAACTAGACAAAAATTACTCTTTATTTGTGCATCCACACAAAAACATATTACTAAAAATCTAACTTGGATACTGGTGTGAAGAAATAAGATTTTTAGGATGAAAATAGGAAATTTATATTATCAATATAAAGAAAATAATAAGTGGATAGTGAGGACCATACGTCATAGCCTCATGAGTGAGTTGCCAATTTGTGTAGTGATTTTCAAAGTTTTTCATGTGATTAAAAATTCATAACTTTCTTATTAGTTATCCGATTTTGCTCAAACTTTTTTTTATTGGTTTGTCTGATTTCTCTGGTTCTATTGAAAGTAAGTTATTTATGGAGTGGACTTGGGCTTTAAAGAGCGCAAAAATCTCACCTATTTAATTACATACAAAGTAAACTAATGATGCTTTGATTTTGCACCAAGATATGACATTACTTCTCCTTGTTTCTTACTCATCCGCTCCCTTTCCTTTCCTTTTCATCACTTTCTCTCTCTCTCTTTCTTCTTCATTTATCTTCTTCCTATTCCTCTTCTCTTTCTTCTTTTTTTCTTCTTCTCCTTCTTTTTCTTCTTGATGAGCGAGTAAAATTTAAATTCTTAAACACCACTGCAATATGAATGATATGGGACTGTAGTAAAATTACATGGTATGAACCGTACAATTCTAGTCAATATCAGACTACATGTGCCCTCAATAGATACAACCATACATGAAGGGTTAATACACTTAAAACCTGATTGATAAATACTCACTTATATGAACAGAAAGCACGATTAACACAAGAAACAGGAACACGGATGTGAATCCAAAACAGCTAGCAACAGACGCCATCGTTGTTGTTGTTAATGCGATAGATGGCGCTCTTCCCTTTGATGTGCAGGTGCCCGTTTCTCGAAACCAAACGACAAGACATGCAGTCATAACTTTATCCGCCAACTACGGAGATCTCTCTCATCTTCCTTAATTACTAGCTTTAGACATCTCATGAAAACGATACCATCAGCGAGATGAAAAGCCGAGACTTAGCCTAAGTCGCGATTCCATCTCATTAAAAAAAATGGGGGGGGGGATGTAAGGAAAATGCAATTATTTAAATGAATAAAGAAATTTTAAAAAGTTGAAACTGTATTTTGGACGAGAGACACAAAATACTTGTCTGAAAACAAGAGAATATAATTCTGACTATGGCGTGCCTGGCATGGTAGATTACCAATCCCTTGAAGAAACAATGTATCTTTTGCAGCCAACATCAAATTCTGTAGAATTTTGCAGGAATTATGAATATGACTTGTCATGTCATATCAGTGAAATTTAAACGTTCAGTGTCCTAATATTCAAATTATGCAAGGAAACCCGTTTACTTGATAGACTTCACTGCCAGACACTATTGAGTGACTGACTGGCCTTTTTCTTCTTTGGTAATACATACATAAAATGAGTCGTATAGGGTACACTGCGTATTGTCTACATCAACAACCCACTTCTTGCAATGGCCAAAATTAAATTGATTGAATCTTTGCGCAGCATAAAACGTATACGACCATTCGGTACAATACGGTCTGAAAATTAGACTATTACTTACTGGCTCTATAGCTCTTAAGTCGATTCGACAACCAATAGTCGTTAATTTTCCACTTAAAGACATTTTCAAGCCCCCCCCTTTTTTTTTAGGGAAGTTCTAAATTAGTATTATCTTTCAAATGCCGTTGGAATTTAACCTTTTCATTTTTTGACCTGCAAATGGGACATAGTAATATACCTTTAAAGGAGTTTACTGTTTCCAAAGAAACACATGTTACCAAGATCTTTCGATATTTTCTGTTCATACAATAAAATAATTGAATTTGTTAGTCTACTTATAGTCATTTTCACAAGGGGACACGGGGCGTTTTAACTCCGTCTGTATAGACACCCAGCCCACTGAACTCTACACTAGGTATGATCGAATCTCTTTGACTTTGATCTTGTGACGATAATGCTCAAAAACGTCATTTCGAGACAGCACGATCGCGACTTTCCCCAAAAAAAAATCAGCACAAGGGCAATTGTACATCCCATAGAATGTAGTTGATATTTTGTTAGACGGGAAAAGGGAATAGATTGAATAAAAATCATGCTAATTAATTATCCAAAGGTCCAAAACCTTACATTCGATACTACTTAATCTGGCAAAACCACACCAAAAATTACTACTTTTGCATGATATGAGTAGCTGGTTATTTAGATAGATACCGGTAGATAGAAAGATAGATAGATAGATAGATAGATACATACATATATACA
Organism: Strongylocentrotus droebachiensis; assembly: GCA_035222895.1. Lineage (NCBI taxonomy): Eukaryota > Metazoa > Echinodermata > Echinoidea > Camarodonta > Strongylocentrotidae > Strongylocentrotus > Strongylocentrotus droebachiensis. The sequence goes on along the minus strand of JAVYIG010010905.1, from coordinate 41,666 downwards.
TACATACTTAAATGAGATAGATCAAACTTTGTGATAACTCTTTGGAGAGATAGGTGGTTGCATGAACAGAATGATATGGGATGGAATATGTGCCAGACAACCTCCCCCACACTCTAAAAACTGAAATGTTAATTCACCATTTAAAAGGGCCGAGGAGTGACCACTCTTTCAAAATGGTGAATTAACACTTGGAACATGCTCGATCCAACACTTTAAAGGTTGAATCTAGCATGATAAAAGAAACAATCTGACATTTTGAAAGAGTGGTCACTCCTCGGCCCTTTTAAAATGACATTTAACATTTCAGTTTTTAAAGTGCACCAAATTGACAAAAGGGTGGATTTTAACATGCACTGCTATAACGATTTTGATTGGAAGTCAGAACCCTTAATTTCGTTGTCATTTGTTTGCCTTCGATATAACAAAAATCATTTTACAGGGATTCAGCAAATTCACGTTCCTGGAAGAAGAAAAAAAATCATCGTGGGGGGAAACAAATCCTGCTCCTCATTTTTCTATTTTGCCTTGCCACATCTCTTGCCCCTTCACTATTGACGGTGAAATGATTATGATATGGCACACATTATGTATAAAGCAGGGGATACTCCAGGCGTCCACAAACTATTACCATGTATTTAGCCCATGCAGCCGCCCTCAGGCGCTTAGAGTCTTCCTGTCAACAACACACTATAATTTATGCATGGTAAATGTAGAGTAAAAGAATATTAATGCCGCGGCGGGACTTCGAACCGCAAATCATGTGATCCACAGTCTGGTGACGTGTCCCCTAGACCACGACACCTCCAGCATGTGAGTCGATGAGATAGATAAACAACAATAACTTCCATGGAAACAGAAGAAAAAAGTCCGGACCATTTCGATCGGATATAGAGGCGTCGTCGCGCTTTAAAACGAGACTTCCCATTCGATAAAACTTATTTTTATAAACGTTAGTCGATAGATATTATTACGACAATAAATAATTATGTCGAAAATTGTCCGTCAAAATTAAAGCAAGAAAACACATTTAGCCAGACAATATAAAATACAATGTATCGACGAACGCATACATTTTAATGAAATAGTTTCCATATTTTCTTTGGTGCACAATGATTTTTTGTTGTTGTCCATTTTCATTTTGATCCTATTATCGGACATTAATTTTTTTAGCCCAATAAATGCCAAGCTTTCCCAAAAAAGATATTAATTTCTCATTATGACTCACTCTGTCATGAGACATTCATGAGATGTCACAAAAGTAATTTAAGAAATAATTATTACAGCATCGAAATGTAGAATGATTGATTTCTTTGTTCATCACAGTGCAACATAATTAGTCATGCTCCTTTAGGCTATGCGACAGTGATTTCGAATTTAGGCTTAGTTTTATAGAATTCAGTTCACTTAAACCATTTAAATGTACTTCAGTTCTCGTCAATCATTATGAGATCCTTAGAAATCTCACAGTGATAATACTAATGATGATATCCTGTAAATAAATAGAAGCAAAATACTGTTAAAAATCAATCATTCAACTTGAAGACGATCTTGATAATAACAGTATTTCTTAAATTTCTGTTATAGCGAAAAAATTGTTGGAATTAAACTTGTTCAATATAATTATTACGTACTATGATTTTTTCCTTTATATACAACACAATAAAAACTATACCCTCGAGAAAAATAACCTTAAATGCTCGAACATGACAATGACGAATTACTAACTCTCTCCATAATTGCTAAACGGTGAAAGCTCAATATTCTTCATGTCTTTTCTCTCTTCTCTCTCTCTCTCTCTCTCTCTCTCTCTCTCGTATCTAAGCGCATATAGACAATTTTGTAATAATATTATGCGCTATATAAGAATTGAACATTATTATTATTATTATACAAAAATGTATTTAAATTGCCCTTAACTTGATTTTCGAAAATAGTTGCGATCGTGTTAAATTTAGGCTACGACCCAATTCAAGGCCTGCGAGACTGAAGACATGTGAGCCCCTCGGAGGGGGGGGGGGGGTACTCACATATTAATACAACCGGGGGTTTGCCGCTCTAATGGGTCACTTTTTACAAAAAAAATCCCTAAATATGGGTCCCATTTTTAACCCCAAAAAAATCCCTAAACATGGGTCCCATTTTTAACCCCCAAAAATCCCTAGACATGGGTCCGTTTTCCCAAATTTCAAAACACCCGAAAATGCCTCATGTTCATCCAAGCGTGAACACATACCACACAAAAATGATATCAAACGATTTTGAATAAAACACTCTTTCATAAGTTGTATATTAATTTACTGTTCATAGATGATTTTTTTAAATAATTAGCTATTTTCTAGGGGTAAACTTTTTGTTATACTCACACTGTAGAGCGCATTGCAATCACCGGTACAGATTGGTATAAAATCTAACGAAACGAGGATTGTTGTAGAAATTTACATCGTTGGGGGAAAAAGGCACGGTGTTAAAATCCCTTTGTTCATTACTGTTATCAATTCACTTGATTAATTCGCAACATTCCATAAGTGTGTAAGTGGTCGTTAGATGTTCAGCCTCTTTCATCTCCTGTTATAGATTGTTGTGATAATAAGCATCATTTTTTAACAAGTAAAAACATTATAGCCCCTTGTTTATCATTAAACTATAGTATTATTTCGTCTTATTACTCAAACGGTAAGTAAATTTCTTCTGATTAAAGCGACATTTCGACACTGTGTCTGTGTGGGAGCACTTTTTTTCCATCTCTTTTTGTGAACAAAATAAGCATGTTCTTGGTTTGGGTTGATATCTCTCTCTCTCTCTTTTAATTGATTTAAAGAGGTTCGCTATACTTTCACGAAAAGGAAATTTCTTTTAAAAGGGAGATTTCGCTTCTGGTCAGTGAAGGATCACTGTTTCCCATTTCTTCCGGCAGACGACCAGGTCAGCCCAAAGTGTGATTGGGAAATCGATACCAGTCAATAACTCTTTGACGCGAACGTCTTTGGAAGCGAACCATAATTATTAATTCACCCCCCCCCCCCCCCCTCCCCAACGAGAGGCGACTTTAACGCGGCGTCAAAGAGGTGACTCATAGTTTTCATGAATAACACAATGTCAACGAATTATGCTTCCATGCATTCTGGGAAGCCAAATATTTGATCAAGATTTCGAATTCATCGCTCAAGCACATTGTTGTCTTTCAAACATGGGAAATTCGTTTAATCAGCGTTATGATTATGTTGACCGCCGATATAAGTATAAACCAGGCGCGTACGCAGGATTTTTTTCGAAGGGGGGGTTTTAAAATTTGCGCCGAAAATTTCGCAACGACTCAGCCAGCCGCTGAATAACAGCGGGGGTGGGAGAGGGGGGAGGGGGGGGGGGGGGGTGGAGGGGAAAGAGCACTTTTTGGGGGTTTTTAAAATTGACCGATCGATATTTCGTTCAGTTGGGGGGGGGGGGGGTAAGGTCACCTTTTTTTGGTCACCCGTTAGCACAATTTTTTTTAAATAATTTTTTTTATTATAAAAATATTTGAGGGGGGGGGGGGGTCCTCCAAACACATACACACACACACACAATTTGAGGGGGGGGGTCAAACCCCAACCCCCCCCCTCCCCCCTGCGTACGCGCCTGGTATAAACTAATATTAGAGTAATATCAATCACCGGTATTTATCTTCTTTTTAGTGAAAGAAATCTTTATTCTTCTGTCGGTCTGATTTTGACTATTCAGTTTAAAGGTCGGGTTCCGGGTCGGGTTTGAATAAAACAGATAAAGTAGACATTTCGTTGTATTCATGTAGACTAAACACCAATTTAAACAAAAAACGTATCTGTTTTTCTTTCCTTTTATAAAATTGCCCAGATGTTAATCAGGAAAAAAAATATACAAACTCGAAGAGAGAGAGAGAGAGAGAGAGAGAGAGGGGGGGGGGAGGGCGCCCTCTACATTACGATACAGCTTCTCTACATCGACGTTGACTAGACACTGATCTATAGTGTTGGTACAGATCAGTAACTTGAATGGGTGGTGATGACAATTGGTGAGGAGTATGATATATCAAAAAATAGAAAAAAAAGAAAGAGAATGAATTTAATGCAATTAATGAAAAGTAAGCGGAGGGGAAGAACAAAAAGAATAATAAGTTAAACCCTGTCAGCAGCCCGCATAATATTTGCCTTACTAAAAACATATTACAATAACCTTTTAAAATATTAGATCATAATTTATAAGGCTAATGTAATTAAAGAATATTAAAATTACCTAGAGTGCAATTTTCTCGAGCAGACAGCGCGGATAATGGACATTTAGCTTTTAGAGACTATTAGTGGATGACTTTATATACGCTTACATAGATTACCAATAATTTGGCGCTCGAAGCAGTTTGTCTGACAGGAAAGTGTTTTGCTTGCGACCACTTATTACACCTGCATGAGTTAAGAAAATCATATCAATATTCAATATTCAGTGGTGGATCCGGGGTATTCGGCCGATGGGGCCGGAGGGGCGGGGGTGTGCGCAAGTGTTTAGGACTCTCCGGGGTAGGAGGGGCACAAGTTCACAAGTAGGATGGGGGGGGGGGGGGTATGGCCTCATACTTCTCAATGGTGTAGGGCCTACTAAACTTACGAGAGATTGTTTTTTTGCGGGCCATCCATCCATCATTGATGAATAAGGATGTGATGGTGACAATTATTAGATGTTACCCTTTTCAAAAAAAAATGTGTGTGTGGTGGTTGGGCACTGGTGACTAGAACAAACCAACAGAAAGATTATTTTTGCCGATTCCACCTCATGACTTGTGATTGATCTGACTGACCCCACCCCATGCACACCAGCCATGAATCTTGTGTTTACCTGTTGGTGAAACTGTAAGGAAAACTTTGTGATGCGCCTGGGCAACATATTTTTTCTTCTCTTTGATGATGGCCATAACGAGTTTCGTTCGATATTAAACAAGGATAAAGGGTGAATATTATAGCAACAAAATGAGGGGGGGGGCAGGGAAATTTGATGAATACGTTAGCTTCACCCTTGGCTATATAGTTATTAAGCGGATAAGGCTGTGGGGATATGGTTTTATTATTAGGTGGATGAAATACAACTGATCTAGGCGTTCAAGGGGGTGGGTGGAGAAGCCGGGACCTCCAGGTTACGAGACTGCTCTACCACTGAGCCACCGCGCCCCCTACTGCTTGGACAGGCTGGCAATATCCCATGTTGTGACTAAAATCCATCATCCAGGACTTTGTAAACAGGGTGGGAAGTCACATTTCCGAGAGTTATCGCATCTTTTAGAGGTTATTTTGAAAGAAAGAAAGCTCGGAACATCATTATTTTAGAGAAAAGAAAGGGGAAACTGAGGTTTAACCAAAACAACGAGTCCACAGATAATGTTGGTAGCTTGAAGAGGCCGGGTCGGTTTCCACCTGAAAATGGCATGTTCGATAGTTAATCAACATGAAATTAACACAGCCGTCATGTAAAAGGCCTCATCATGATCGGGAAGATCGAAAACCGAGAAGAGAAAGAGAAGAGAGGTGGGCATTATACACCCCCATTATACTGGTATAGTTAGAAAATCCATTTAAGATGAAGACATCAATTGAATTTCTATTAACAGATTAAACGGGATGAAGGGATTTGTTGTTGAATATTTTATATTTCTCAGAATAAGAGTCCAAAAGAAAGACCAAAACAGTGACACATGATAAAGGAATTTTGGCAGACAGTCGGGTCCTATCGATCGGATTCTATCTGTTCGTTGTTACCTCGATCGGCCGCGCGGGGATCATATGGAATCCGCGCGCACTGTTATACAGCTACGTGTACGACGTAAACGATTTCGGCCAACGACGATCGGCGACAAGCGAGCGTTCCGAAGCCGCACGCATTTTCCGCGTTGATCTATTTCCATTGCATTGGCTCTTGATGGAGCTAGCCCAACAATCCAAAGTTAGCATAAACATTGTTTTAACTACATTGACCAGGCGGGAGCCTTGATTTTTAAAGTCTCCTGGACATAACAGTATACGGTAATAACTCACCGGGAGTTGCTACCAGTTTTGCTTTGCTTTTTTGGAGGAAACGGGACGGACCCAACTGACGAAAACTTGAACACCACCGAAGCCGCAGCGCTGAGCATTTGGGGATCATACAGACCCACAACATAACACACCGGTGCCGTGTGTCCTCCGTGAAAAATTCCGGGACCCGTTCTCCGTCTCTCTCTGTGTGTTTACCAATGGTAAAGCCGTGATTTTATCTTCGCCGATTCTGCATAACGAGATTGAACTTTGGAGCTGAGGCCGCGCCGTTTGCATGCATTTAAGGTGTACAGAACGACATCATCAAGCCGGCATTTAACATTCTGTGGACTATATCAACTGGATACATCGATTTAATTGGAATAACATTCATTATTGGTAAGTTTACATGGTTTAAGTACTGCCACTACTGGTCCTACGCGTAAGCAAGAACGGGAGTGTTGAGATGTGAATGTGATTGGGAAGAGCGTTAATGAAACTGCAACTGTGGATCAGATGTTTTAAAGTGCATAGAGTCTATATACATGTACAATGTACATGTATGTGAAACACTCACTAAATGTAGTTGGCAAGTATGACAGTTTGCACAAGGTGACAATCATGTTGTGATATTCTTCTTCTTTTCTTGAATTTCTCCAATACTGGAGTCTGCACGTCTGGAGAACTGCAGGATCCTGAAGATTTGCAGAAAGGTGATACATTATTCACCTGACTAGAACTAGAAGACACCAAGTTTACACACTTCAAACTCTGAAGGCTGAAGAATTGGTGGAAAATCTTTTGAGTTTTCTCACTAGAAGTAGAACTAGGGTCTAGATCTAAGTAGAAGAATATATGTGACAAATCTTGGTTGGTTAAGTTAAAATATTTGATTAAAATTGTTATATAGACTGATTAAATCATATGGAATTATGGAGAATATAATGTATAGGGTCTATATCCACTTTACGAGTAATGCATCAGTGATGCCATTGAAATAATTATTACAAAAATAGGATTTGCTTTGTAGACTCCCTTTTCATTGAAAACCACTTTATAGGTAGACCTACACTGTACATGTTCAGTAGATTATTAAAAGTTGATAATGACTTATGAGAGTGATCAATTAAAGTGTGAAATACAATGTAGATCTGCTATTCTTCTCCAAGCAGCATCTACTCAGGCCGAGTATATACAGCATCTGCAAGAATCTTCAGTATTGAAGGAGGCAGATTATCTTGAAGAAGAAGAAGAAGAAGAGTAAGGAGGCTATGAAGGGTGTTCACTCTGTGTAAAAATAAAGATCTTACTGTCTTCTGGCTGCAAAAAGACAATTTTTTACCTACATACATGTATGATAGCTTGTACTCTGTACAGATCGAGTTCGTAGTGTGTAGGACACAACTGGGTGTACCTCCATAATTATAGTGACGTCAAGTAGCCAACCCATGGAGACTCACTGAACCAATCTTCCACCCCTCCCCTTAAGCTCTAGCAAAGACATTCATCTTTTTAAAAGCTGACAAAATCCCACACCAACAAAAGCCATGGAGCCTCCCCATAATGAGCCTTGGTTTGAAAACCAACCACCCGTAAATCTTCTTGAAAGCTGCCTCCTTTTGAAAAGGAGATCCTTATTTTATGTCTCGCAGAAATCTTCCAAAAGCCTTTTGTCCCCTAGCTAGGTAATCTCCCACTCTGTTAAAAGGACAGTCAGTGTAATAGTGACAATGGTGTTTAATACAATGTTTAGGGCAGCTGACTTGATGCTACAGTATACATGTACTACATGTTTTTAAAATATGTCCCGAGATATTGCAATGAGATTGTATTTCAAAAGAAAACACCTTTGTTTTAATAAGCATCACATTTTTCACAAAATACAGTGAAATATATTAGCTTTTTTCCTGACATACATGTAACAATTAACATGTAGGTGATGGTTTGTATCAAAAGATTTTCAACTTTGTGTGTACATCACATCTTAAAATTTAGTTTTGTATTTATCGTTCAGATGAGGTCATAGGCCTGTACATAATTAAAACCTAATAATTTAATTTTTAAGAAAAAAAAACTTTGGATTTGGAATTTTGGATAGAGTTCTTTTTTTTAATCCCACATAAGTTCTTACTCCATCTCCTTGTATTGTAAATACACACAATTTACTGGATTAGAACCTCCTGCAAATTTCATCACTTGTAGCTACAGATTTTCTAAAATCCAGGTTGCAAACTGTTGCACATCTTTCCATCTGATGCAAAAACCTGATTTCATTAATGCAAGTACATGTAGGACAACTTTTTTTCTTCCAAATTCAACTTTGCCCTTTTGCATTTTCCAAATAAGGAATACACAATATTACTACCGGTATTTCATGGATCAGTAATCATTCTTGCAAACTTTGTACATTGTACTGTCTTTCCCCATCACTTCGTCAAGAAGTGCATGCACATGTGTCATGTACATGTACATGTCACATGTCTTTGGAAATCAAATTCAGTTACATGTACCAGTATTTTACCTTGTACATGTAGTGCATGTACAGTTCTACCAGTATTTGTAATCCAATCTTAATACCCTTTCTATAATGCCATGCCATCCAATATTGCAGTAGTGTACATGTATTTGTCTCTCTGATCGAGAGACAGGCACACAGCCTTCACCTCTCTACCCTTCAGTTTCTCTTTGGTTGCATCCTGCATTAACCATGGGCTAGCTACTGTAGGATTGATTACAGATGACTTGTTACACCTGTTTGTAGACCTGTGTAAAGTTATTCAGGTGTTATGAAGGTGTTTTCCTGTCAGACCTGTCTGGTGTTATGGCAGGTTATGTCTCTATTCCCTGTATTATCCATTGGCTAATATTGATTACACCTGTTTCGTTTGCAGGGGTAATGTTTATATTCAGGTGTTGCAAAGATGTCCTGTATGGTGCTTTGATAACTCATGTCGACAATGTGATGTTTCAATTCCCTGCATTATCTGTTGGCTGGATTAACCCATGTACATGTATACCTGCTTGTACAAGTACATGTGTAATGTCGCTCAGGTGTTATAAAGGTGTCACCCTGTCTCAGAGCTCTGTCTGGTGTTTTGATTTTATCATGTTGGCAAGATGATCTCGATTTATGGTGTGTTTTGGCAATGTATAAAATGGTTGTGTGTTTTATAATTTATGGCCACATGCCAACAAATACTGTATGTTCTGCACATCTGTTGAGTTCTTCCACTATTTTGGTTCAGAATTTGACATTTGTGTACATGTATAGGAAAAAGGGACTGTAATTCTGTCTGCATTGATACATGAACATTTGTAAATAAATTGGTAAAACACATTTAGTTGCACAACAATCAGTCAGTTCCATTTCATTCATTGATGGGCAAAATTCGTCCAACTAACTGATGGGTATGTTGAGGAAGCGCTAACTTAGAAAGCAAATCTACCAATAATACAGGAGCTTGAGTGACAGCACATTGGCCACTGACCACAAAGGATTATTCTTTGGAAAAATGAATAACAAGGTGAAAAAAAATGGATGTAAATTTGACCAACTCCATACAGCACACAATGAAAAGTCATTTAAGATGATATATGTTTGTAGAGCTCCTGAAACACAGTCCCAAACCAAGGCCATCCCTGCCTCTCAAAATTTATGACCCTGTGACAAGGAGAAAGGATATTAATATTTGTTGTTATGAATTTGTTGGCCATTGGATGATCGAGGCCTGAATTGACCCCCAGTGCAACTCAATTTGCTTTTCATCTCAAGCCCACTCCATGGTTCAATCAACATGACTTGATTTACACAGGTGTGAGTTTACCTTTTTACTTTATTTCTTTCACATGCAGTAAGTGCATGTACATGTACCCAGTAGTGTTCAAGTACAGTGGATTGGGCAGTACATGTGAATGTTTAGCTGTATGGAAGAGGAGGTGAGAGGGGGGGGGGGGGGCACATGGGACACTAGAAGTTTCCTTGTTACCTGTACATGTACATCTATTAAAGTGCATTCTGCTTTAATACTCATACATTTAAAAATAGAATTTGATCACATATTAATTATTATTCGAGAACCAACTGTCATTTCAAACCAAAATAATCTTTTTGAGAACGTGCAATTTCACCATGCTCTCAAATAGTTTGTAATCCCCAATCATTATCAACAGTTTATCGTTGCAAGTGACCTTTTGTTCCTTATCTCTTCATTTATTATATTTACTATTCATGCAGTTGGGTAAACTGTAGTAGGTTGAAGTATGTTTACTTTCTGAAATATTCAAATATCATGTAATGAACGTTGCGAGTAGCACGTAAACCGCCTGTGTTCTGACATGTATTGTAAGACAAAACTAGGTCAGAAGTTGCCCATATCAAGTTTAGGACTTTGGAATACATGTAGAGTACTAATGTAGAGGATGTTTTCCATGGGAATTAATTTTGTAAGTGACTCTTAAAACAAATAAGAGGAAGTAACATTATCACAAAGACTTTTGAAAAGTCAACTAAAGGCATTTCAATAGCCCTATCTGACGATCACCTTTTGAACTGTTTGCACATTACATACATGTACATAATCTGAACATCTTCTGTAAAGAAATACAATAAGATATTGAAATTGCGCTTAATTTATTTCTTGAAAGTGTCTGCAATCATGTTAAAAAAGTAGATATGGAACTGTACAATGACTCATCTGAAGAATACTGTATACTGTAAAAACTTGCCCCATATATGGGCATCACTTTAAAGGAGATAGCCGAAAAGGTGCATTTTCTTCAAGTGGTCACCTGTAGTCCAGTCGTCCAGTTGGATGATGCATAGGCCCTTATGCAAATTTGCAACGCAGTCACAGATTTTGATTGACACCATCGTGTGAGTCATATGCTGCATCTTGCATCTTGAAAGTAGTATACTCTTGATTTACTCAGGTATACAGCAGTGTGTCTCTAACCATGGACCTGCCATGATATAACACACCATCAGCCTGTCTTTCAGGTAAAGGGGTTTATTTTACAATGATTTGAATTGAGTCTGGATAATAGACAAACCCTTTCTCCCTATGTTCACAACTTCACACTTCAGTTGTAAGAATTGTATTTTTTAAACTTATATTCATAGAGAGTTTGAGATAGTAGGAGTTGTATACATCTTTGTTTGTATTTTCAATTTAAATAAAATTGTTAATGAGGTTGGAAAACTACCTCAGACTGGAAGACAGGCTAGCATATCCCTGGCATTGGAGGTTGCTAACCTTTGTTCACTGCTCTATAAAGAATAGACAACAGTTTGTAAAAGGCATAATAAGTGTTAGTGTTTTTGAGGTAGAGTGTTTGCCCTAGCTCTTACTCTTTCAGTTTTTTCAAGAGTTTCTTTCATCCCCCTCTTGATTTCCTCTCTTTCTTGTACAGGAACGTGAGAGACAAGTTTAGTCAACATTACCCTCAACGCAATTCTGAGTATAACATTTAAACACAGGACTATATTTAGTAGATCATTAAGGTTTTTTTACTGCTTTGTACTGTACTGTATTTGGGGTATCATTTTTCAAATGGGGTTTCATGTAAATATACCCATTCACCCTGTTGCCGACTATACCCAGCAATCTTTCTTGATCCTTATGCTTCAAAGATATATTGGGAATGAAGTCAGCAATATAATTTTCCCAGAAATTTACAATCTGTATTAATTGAGCTTAGGCACAATATTCCCTTCTTATCTAAAAAATGTACAGGTAAATGGAGCAGAATGACCAAGTATCAATTTTATGTATAGTGTATTCATACAACTGTAGAATTCTAGCATTCATGTACATGTACATTATGTTAACATTTTAAGAGTGTTCATGATTAAGGTCTGATTAAGTTTAAACTCCCCCTCATATACAGTACATGATTGTACATGTAGTACAGTAATAACCAGTTAATGGATTCTGTTAGATCCCCGCACTGCTCTTGTCCGGAAATTGAGGATGAATGAATTATTTCCTGTATTGGAATCAACTACCTGAACTTTGTAGATATACTTAATCTCATGTGACAGGCTGACAGGCGACAGCTCAATAATATTCACTTTGTTTACATCTATGTCTCTGATTTCTTAAAATATTCAATGGTTGTTTTTCATTTCAACGGTAGAATTCAAATTCTGTTCTACATTCATGATAGGAAAATACATGTAATTTTTGTTGTGACATTAATTTGATTAAATTAACAAACATGTACATGTACATGTACTATGGTTTGTGCATTTCTTTATCAGTAAGTCTCCTTTTTTTTTACCGTTAATATTTTGTTGTTTATTTTGTTTTTCAAGAACCAGTTGTAAGTGTAAAATAAATGATTCAACTTACAACGGACAGACATATTGTTTGTGAAAAAGCAAGGTACACCTGTATAGTAGAAAAGATGAACTTGTCCTTTGCTGATTGTTATCTTAATGCCACACACTCTGATTGAAAGACTTTGATTCATAGGATTAATGATAATTTGTGGCAAGCTTGAAAATAAGAGTATTGTGAGTGATCATGCGATATTTCATGAATTTACTGAGATATTGAGATGACAAGCTCTGATGAGAATGATTGTTGTTATTATTAAAGAGATTTAAGTGTAGGGAATCCATCATGTGAAAGTGGATATAAATGTTACATGTACAGGTGTATGTCCATGAGATGGTATTGTGTCGTGAAGATGTTTTGTTCGTCCGCAAATGACATTTCAAATTTCTTGTATTATCTATTTGCTGAATCCTGATATCTTACAAGTTGGTTTGAATTATCATAAACATGTACATGTACTTCAGGAACGTGCAGTTGATAAGATTTTATCTTTTTTTATTGCAAATATTGCCCTGCTTGTATAGTACATGTACAGTGTGTACATTATGTTTATTACAACATGATATTGCAATTTTTGGAAAAATGTCATTTCTCTCCTTTTGCTGCATGAGGTACAGATTGTAAAATCAATTCGATATGAAAGAGAATTAACTATGAGATGTAAAAAAAAATGAATGCAATAGTATACATTCCATTGTATGGTTCATCTTACAATTGTAGCTACTGATTTTTGTTTGGAAGGATACTGTCTAAAACAAAGAGAATTGGATCATTCTGACCTTTGAGGTAGACTGCAATACCGGTAGATTTCAAATACCGCTTTATACAGTGGTATCTTTGAGCAACATCTTATCTACAATGTACATTGGACAAAGCACTGGGAATTTAATAAACGATTCCATATTAGTAGAAAAGCTCAGTCTCTCTCTTTCTTTCTCTCTCTCTCTCTCTATCTACATGTACATGTATCTCTATCTCTCTCTACTCTCTTCACCTGATCTGCTTCTCCAGTCTGAATAGATTAATCCCACAGTCCGTCCTTTCATGGCGCTTCTGGTTCCCTGCACTCGACCCCGATAAGTCTTCCCTTCCATTCTAAAACCCTCCCATTTCTCTAAATGCTCCCTCAAAAAAAGAATAAAGGAAGAGAGAAAACGAGATTTATTGCTGTTCACGGGCGCTGGGAGATTTTCCGGTGCATTTGTTTCGGATAGACTGGCAGGTACAATTGGAAAGCGTCCCGCTAGCGAGCCATTTATTCTGTCTTTGTGCGGAGAAATATGTTTATTACTCGCTGCCCATCGGGATGGAAAATTCTACTGATGGGAAAAGGGTTAATAGAACAGGATATTTTTTAATGAGAAAGCGCAATACAATGTCAGACGGAATGAAATTCTTGTGGTTTTTGCCTTGCATAAAAACACAATTTTATTCTGTATTCAGACTCGCACGCGATATACGTCTTCATTTATGTTGCGGTTTATGCAATATGCAGATGAAATCATTATAATAGAAAGTACGTACATGTACATAGTACGTGATTGTGCAGCGTACAAGGCTAAAGCTTTTGCTGCTGGCGTACAGAATAGTGGTGGAGGTTAAATCTTTTTCATTGGACCTTGTTTTAATTGGCATACATCCTGCACATTCCAGTTAATTAAAAAGAAATTAAAGCAACTGCAATTTAAAAGATGTACAGTACATGTACATGTACTGTGTATGCAGGCTCAATACATGTAGTATCTTACTGTCTCTTTCTCTTACCTTCTCTGTGTGTGTGTATTTCTCTCTTGCTGTCTCCTCCTCTCTTTCTCTCTCTCTCTCTCTCTCTCTCTCTCTCATCCTTTTACATGAATATCTCTGTTGGTTAGCGTGTTTTCTCTTTTATTTCTCTTTATCGCTCTTTTATTCTCTCTCTCCTTTATGGAAGGCTACTTTGTGTTCTTATTCCTCCCTTTACTTCCTATTTTTATATTCTGTCGTTTCCACTTTCATATTCCTGTGTTCTAACTTCTTATTCCTCCCTTCCCATTTTTAAAAATAAATATTCCGTCCTTTCCCCTTTCACATTCCTGTGTTTTTATTCCTCCCTTTAAAAAAAACTCTCTTTTTCTTCCTTTTCCTACTCTGTCATTTTCCTACTCTGTCATTTTGTATCTTTCCACTCCGTGAAAATCCTACCTGATACACCCAGATTTAGTTTACTCTAGAGATGAGATTTAACTTGGATAAATGCCACATCTTTTAAATGTCTCTTTACTTTGTCTTTTCTGAGAATTTGGAAGCTACAGTATGTACACCATATTACTCATTCTTGATAAACAATGCCAAAGAGAAGAACGGTAAAGTCTTTTATCTCATTCTCTCTCTTTCTCTCTTTCTTTCTCGCTCTGTTTGAAGTGTTCTTATACAGTGTGCGGTCCCATGCGTGTGTTTAGATAGCAGGGTTGGTGGTGTGTTGAGCATACAACTCAAAACTCTGCATTGTGCACACACATTATGCATTTAGAGAGACTGCCTTGTCTGGCATACATTGTACACCGTCCCATTACAAAGCTGGTAGAGGCCGGCATTTGTATGCTGTACATGTACCATGCATTATGTGGAGCAATCTTGCATTTCATCCTGAAGTAAATCAATGCAGATGATAGTCTGAAATTTTGATGATGAAAAGAGGAATCATATATTGAATGTGAAGGCAGAATCTAATAAACTGTTTGGTTTGCATGGGTATGCCTACAGTATACGCAAAAATGTATTCATTATTGAACAAACTTAAAAGTGTTTCTTTGAATGATTGAATAGGAGTAGAATAACACTGGCCAAAGTGATTATTGTGCATATTGTTGAAATACAGTAGTTACATGTACATTATTATTATTGTTATTATTTTTAATTGTAGGCCATCTTTAATAGGGAACATTTAATGCATGATCTTGTACATGTACAAACAAAGATAATTATTTCAACTTAACTTTACCTTACACATGTACACTGCTAAATTTTTTTTACAATGCATGATACATGTATTTGGACATCTTGGCAGTACAGTAAGCCTTCAATATAAATGTGTGTACATTTGGTACTTCAACATTAGGCATACATGTACATTTTGATTGATAGTAATTCTTAGAAGCTTCTTTCTTTTCAACATGTACAGTTTGTTTAAATAGTGCTGAATACAATTTGTGGAATCATTGTTTGAAGGAATGACTAATGGAGGGATGAAATTAAAACATGGTGTCCATGCCATGTTGACTTCCAATGGGGTTCATTTGTACAAGGTGCAGGTCACTCACTGGTAGTCTCAAAATGTAGACCATGGTTTCTGTGATTTCAGTTTACTTTTGTAGTTCTGTCGAGGAGGTACTGTAGGTACACTGTATGAAAACATGCATGGCATGACAGGGAAAATGTGATATGTGATATATGGCAGGCAGGGAAAAAAATACTTCAAAATTTTGGGGGCTACTTTTCAAGCCTGCTTGCATGAAAACAACACTCTTTAATCTGTTTTGCATTGAACTCTATGCAAATTTTCGGGGGCTAATTCGCCCCGAGCCCCCGTGTATTTTTTTCACTGATGGCAGGACGTCAAAATGGCCGTACATGTAAAGTGTACCATGATGTTCATGAACAACATTGGAGCTACTGTACATGTCTGGCTTGTCTGCACAGTTTTAGCTAACAGGTCTGCTTTTAAATTTACGTTTGCACACTACCGGTGGTTATATTATGAGACTATTGAGGCATTGATTTTTTGTGCGTGTCCAGCAGTAAGCGGCCCATTTTGGCTGTTGGGTCACCAGACCCATGCTCACCTTTCAGTGGTATTTGGCATGTACAATAGAGCCTGTGTATCTATAAATGGAAACGATCTTTGTAGTACATCAATGCCATCATAATGGCGTTGGAAGTGACTGGTAACTGCATTCATTTATTTAGCCTTGGTGTGAAATTCTTGGGGGGGGGGGGGGGCTCAGAGAGATTGCCACCAAATATTGATTGCCACTGCATTTGTAATTTTGTGAGTAGGCCTACAGTGTACTGTACATGTACATGCATTCCATTCGTGGAGACAATGAAAGCTACAATGTACATGTACATGTATTACATTGTTCAACTTGTCCCCTGGCTATGTATCTGCTCTCATCAGTGTACGTCAGCTACGACCAGGACTACGCTGTGCGGGACTCGTTCTTCAAGTGCCCAGTACCCGTCTAAAAACATACGGGGATAGAGCCTTCTCTTCATCTGCTCCGCATCTTTGGAACTCTCTACCTGTCCAACTTCGAAATTGTAACAACATTGATACCTTTAAATCTGAACTCAAAACCTATCTTTTCCGGCAACATTGCGAATAATATGTGACATATTGAGGGAGCCAGGCGCCTTTGAATGCTTTTGCAGATAAATGGCGCTATACAAATGCTGTTCATCATCATCATCATCATCATCAATGCAGAAATAATATATAAAAACAAACAATCATGTGCATGTTTACTGTACATAGAAGATCTCTTTGTTGTGGGATACATTCTAAAGCATACAACTTCTAAGTTTCTGTGTAGTCCATTTAAAATTTCATTGTTTAATCAGCATGTATGTGAATATATTTTAATCTCATCAATCAATTTTAAATGGATTAAAAAAATCTATGGCATGGCAAATGGCTTAAAAGGTCTCAATGGAATATTCTGTAATTATTTTAGGTACATGTACTAGTACAGTTAGATATATTAACACATCAGATGTACAGAACGTACTGTACATTGTGTTGTACATGACATGTTCAATGTTCATTTACATTGTATTTGCCATACATGTACAAGAAGTCCCAAGTTAGACATCAATTTATGCCACTACTTTACAACTCGATGATCTTGTTTCCATCCAAAATTAAGGCCAACTTCTTGTTAGTCACTTGAAAGTTGTAAGTAAAATGGGGCCCTGGTAATTTGTGGAGCCCTACATGTACATTACGTGTAGACTTGCACTTGATAGATCATATCTTTGCCCTAGACCCTGGGATATTTCATTGTTTTCAGATTTACATTACAAATGTAGTTGATTAACCCAGATAATTCTGTCTGCTATTGATCAAACACCATAGGGGGTTGCTAGACATATTCAAGTGGCAAAAGAAAAAATTACCTGAAAGGAGTATACATCTAGCCTAGATAACGCTCTCTCTATTGGCGCCATTATTGGTTCTCAAGTTTGTGGCTGAGATCTACATGTACATGTACGTACAGGGGTGTACATGAATTTTGTTGCTGTATTTAGTCGTGGAATAAAATTATCAGCTTAAATGTGTTTGCTTTGTTTCAAAATCATGAAGGTGTTCTTCACATTTTTAAAACATGTACTAGTATGTCACGACAGAATTTACATAATGGTGAACATATTGCCTTGATCATCACCTACATGTACAAGTACCGGTACATGTATACCATCTCATTACACTGTACATGTTTACATGAAATTATAATTTATCCCCCTGTAAGTATCTGTGTCCCCTTTATATATGAAGAAAAAAGAAAGAAAGTTGCAATCTAATTTACCTTCTGTGCTGTTCAAAATAAATCTTCTACTCTTTCTTCTTTTCTCCAATAGAATCTGTCTTCTACACATTTCCATTTCCATTTACACGTACATCTAGTTTTTTCCTCTTCTAAATTATACTTGTTTTATAATACAAGAACATATACAGTACATGTACCGGTATAGTGAATTTGATTTAAAATACTAAATTCATTCAAAGTCATTTCTCTCATTATCCTCTTTCACTTTCTACTTTAACCACCTTTTATTTTCCATGTTTTCTTCACTTCTCGTCCTAGTCAAGCTTTCCTGATTGCCCCTTTTCCCTTTGTTATAAATGACAAATCCTTTCCATTCTCAAGAATAAAGGAAAGATTAATGAATATTTCATCAGCTTGCCCTTTTCATTTAGCCCTCCATCTCTTTGTTGTTGGAATCTTGACTTAAAGATGAACACAATCCAACTGCCTCGTAATCCTCTTACTTTGAACATTGCCCCTGGCTTTTTAGTTTCATTGTGTGTCACCACATCACATACCGGTACTGTACATACATGTAATAATACATTAAAAAATCCATTCTCATCAGGAATATCACTTTTGTTATCTGTATAATCCACAGTACCAAATGCAAATTCATCCTCATCTTCTATTCCTAACTACACATATCTATGATATATTTTTTGGTTGATGCATGCTTTCTGCTAAATTGTTGAAGGATGGATCTGTCAAAATTTCAATTTTGCAATTTGCCGGGTCTTATCCTCAATCTCAGGTTGTATTGATGATACATCTCTATTCTGTATGAATCTCTCGTGTCACTTTCTGTTGTCTTCTCAATTCTTCAATTTATCATACTTTTTCTTAAATCTGCTTTTCTCTTCTCTCTTTGTGTTTTGTTCCTGATTTTGTCTGCAGTATGCACAGTGTATGAACTGTACATGTACAGCTAGTGATACTTACATGTACTTCTTGGTACCTCTATTATTCTTACAAGTAGTTTTGGGATTGAATTCCATTATCTATGTGAGTAATAATGGAACATATATCAAGGTGGTCTTTTTAATCTTCTTGAATGTACTGAAAAATCACAAATTCAAGAGTGCGTCGCGAAAACTTCACAAAGTGGTATCAACTATCAATATGATAATACCATTATTTCCTTTTGGTTGCCAAAATCAAGTTGGTTTATACTGCTCTTTGAATGTACATGTACATGTAGGCTGTGTGCCTTTGCCAGATGCACATATGCAGACAGACTACCGGTAGTCACTTTCTGAGTAAAATAAATATTTGACCCATTTCTACTTTTTCAAGAATCCAGACAATCTGAAAAACATTTTTTGCTTCTTTTCCCCAATGTGTCATCACGGTCTTCATCTAGCATTAAGTCCTACCCCACAACCATCACGATTTCTTACCTTTTCACCCCAGTTCACCTTAGCTCCATATATCATGCCCGGCCGTTGACAGGTTCCCATGAGCAGTCTCATGTAACAAGTGGATCACTGCCAGCTCTAACCTGCTCTAATTATCATCCCAACTCTCCCGAACGAACAGTCAAGATTTAACCCAATTATTTGCTCCAAATATGGAATCAGATTTCGGATATTTGATACACCATGTCGATAGGGACATGAGGGGGGATTGCGAAGAAGGATAAAACGAAAATGGTCTAGAAGTAGAATTTATAGTGATTTTTGAGTGTCACATGTGTCATCGCAATGTCATGTTTTATGGATGTGCTTGCTGCTTAGGGATTTCTGATGCGGTGTTGTAATGCCAGCGCATCGGGTTTCGCAGGAACCGAATTATCATAAATCTTTGTGGCACTTTCAAAAACATGTCCTTCAGATTGTGTGAAAAATGCACTTCTCAGCTTACTTGCCAGTATTTAGAATAAAGGCAAAATCATTTGAAATCTTTAGCTTTTTATTATCACTCCTTAAAAAACCAATGGTAAAAAATTCTACATACCGTAAATACCTGTGTATAAGGCGCACCCCTATTTTGGGAGGGAAAAAAAGAAGAATAAAAGAAAACCCACGCGGGGAAGGACCTTCATTTTACATCGGAGGTGCAGTTGAAGTTGTGAACTTGTCACAAATAATAGTAACAACAGTCTAAGGCTTCATGATACCAAGTGTCCCATACCAGCCTCATCACATCACCTAGCAGAAGCGCTGTGTTCTATGCCAAACATCAATAGTCATGCATGATATGAATAGCATCCTCTAAATTTCTGACAATGGAGTACCTAGGATAGAACCTTGTGGTACACCATTTGTTATAGAAAAAAAAATTGAGGAATTATTATTATAAACTACATATTGAGATCTATTATAGAAAGATTACTTTCAAACCAAGATGACAGACAAATTTGAGTGTTGTTGTAGTTTCCGAGTGGTGAGTCAACACACTGATTACTGAGCTAGGAGACATTGCCAGGCATAGCGCCATAAATTGAAACTAAAAATATAAAAAAAAAAAAAAAAAAAAAAAATTCTGTACCTGTGTATAAGACGCACCCCCGACTTTCAAATTTTTTCGGCGGCAAAAAAGTGCGCCTTATACACGGAGATTTTCGGTATGTCTGTGGAGTGTGGAGAGAATTTGTCTGTTGTTGCTGATTTTAAAAATTGTGAAGGAGAAATCGTAAGAAGCATTGTAAGAAAAACAAACACACTCTGTGTGAAATCCCATCATATTTTTTCTTTTCAACCAGATTAAACCTCAAATGGAGAAAGAAATGAAAGAGAAATATTCTTTACATATCACTTGTAGTTGTACACTACTAGTACATGTATGTTGTAGTGATGAGTATGGAAAATGGAGTATCTCATATGCATAATATTATTGTTGCAGTTATGTAATACCCTTCAACATACCATGCATATACAGTGCAGCATAGTTCACCACTGTCTGTATTGTTGTACCATAAGTACTGCATAGTTTATAATCCATTCAGTGAGGAGCCTATATAGTTTAGTGAGTTACTCTGTGAATGGCCTTTGTGGTGTTTCCCACTCCCTCTATTCTTATCTCAAAGATGCTCTTCGTATTGTCTGTGTGCAGTGGGGTGATGGAAACCTTTTGTTGCGGCTTGGCCAGGAATCTAGAGTGCTGAAACATTGACAAGGGGAAACATTGTTTATACTGGGCCCATTGTATGAAAAATATGAGAATGATGTGGTGGGAGGGTGGTGGAGAAGTGAAAGTAAGAATTGAAATTGAATAGAGGACCGTCTTTATGCAAGTGAGTGGAAAAGAGGCATTGTTTGCTTGGAAGCATGGAGAGACGAGGGAGAAGTTGATTGAATGCAGAGAGGGAATGGTTATGATATTACTGGATTTGTGGTTTGGCTATTTTGAGACTAGTATCTTGAAAAGTAATAGTCCCTCTTATTTATTACTTTTGATGTTCTGTTCTGAGTAAAACCCCAAGACCTCCTACAGAGCAGAATAATGAACGATTCATGTCTTGGTGCGCATTCATGTAGGTCTCATTTTACATCTTCGATTAAATTCACGGAGAGTAGTGAAAGGAAGCAAAAAGGGGATCCGACTGCAATATTAGCCTGAAGACTTAAATGAATTATTCATTGTACCTAGTTAAAATTGTTGGTTTGAGAAAGAAAAAATTGGAATGGTACCAGGACAGCAAGTCTCTTTTAGTGAAGCCATCACTTCATGAAATGGCAAGGTGTTTAAAAGTGAATTGTATTGTGAATTGGATTGCCAGAAAATGGGGATTTCTAGAAAAAAGGGAGAGAATGTTTTGTATTCTTGTATTCTGCAAGGTTGAAGTAGTGTGAGAAAGGTGACCGAAACTGGAAGGCATATCCGAATAGAATAGCTGGAGGTGGAGTTGCCAAATTGAAGGAAAGGATTAAGTGTGTTTGGGGAGGATAATAAAGGCCAAAGGAATAGTAGAAAACGATTTGGAGAGAAGTTAATAGTTTGGGGGTGACGAATTCAAACTGAGACCCATTGTGATTCATGAGAACATTTCTAACTGCTGAAATGCAACTCCACATGGCATATGGTTTTGAATGAGTGAGAGAGAGAAGAATGGGTAGAAAAGGGGAGGGGTTGGGAACAGGAGAAGACAGGCTGTGTTCACTTTTCTGCATTTTGAAGAAATTCAAGTTTATTTAGATTTGGCAAAGATTGCCTTCAATCCCTGCTTTATTCACACTCCTACATCCACCATGGAAGTAAAAACCCAGAAAATATACATCCATCAACCTCACAACTAAGGATTCCATGTCTCCAAATTTATTAGCGTAATGGGGCAGGTTGTTCTTGATTATAATAGAATTTAAGCGAGGCACATGTACAAGTAGAACTTGAATCCCCAAGGCCCCTCAAATTATTCTCTTTAACCGCTCCTAGCTCCACTTGAACATTCTCTTTTGTTTCAAAATCAACATTTTACCTATGTTTTGAGAATATTCGTGTTGATACAACTGTAGCTGGAAATTTCTGTTCATAATACATCTTCAGAACTTAATGGAGGAGGCTCTAGGAGTCGGTTACATGCGCATGTGAACTTGGCGGCACGAATGAGACGAAAGAGACGAAAGCCCTCCCGCTGGTTTTGATTCTCCTTTTCACAACTTTGCGAGAAGTGTTTGGATGAGGTTTTTCAATTTCAGCCATGCCTGGGAGACAGACGAAGGGAAAGGGTTTTGATGGAGAAACGAAAGGGGTAACTTATCGCAGTGAGATTCAAGTTACAAACGGAGGAATTAAATGTTCAATTTCCACTGGCTTTTCTGGAGCTTGTTTGGAAGGGAACATGATCAGTCAACAGGCACACTTTCAGTTCCAAGATTTAAGTCATCTTTAGCCTTCCGCAGCCATCTTGCACATGTAGGTAGGTTTGGTTGGGGTTGCTGGCTTCAAGATACTTTCCTAAGATAGTTGGTTCTTGTATGGCGCTTTGTCTGTCAGAGTTGAAACTCCTGGCACTCGACTAGGATATAACCCCAGCTTTAGCTGTGCTGCCATTATGGCACTCTAGCATTACAAGGAATTAATTCCTGCCAGGTACCCATGTACCTCCCCTGGGTAGAGTGTGGCAATAAATATATTGTCATAGCTACATGTATAAGGAGATCAAGAGGAAAACATGAAACGGGGGAAAAAGGACAAAGTCTATGAATACATTTTATACAAGCTAATGAAAAAGTGATAATGTGATGATGTGATCTGACAAAGATGTTCAAATGTTCGATCTTCTGAGTCTAAGGAATGTCATCTGTGGCAGATCTATAGCCAGAAAACATGTTAGCTCTAGAATGATATTTCAAGTGAATATCCACCTGCCTCTGAGCAGAAGATCACTGTTTACGTATTAGCTGTTATTAATGCTGATAACGCTGATTATTTTCTGGAGCTTTTGCATTTAGCTGTTCACCTTCATCTGTGGGAAACGTTTGATTTCCGACCATCTTTAAATGCATGACATGTACATTCACCTTTTTTGTTCACGTTATACATGTATCTACCTACATGTAGTACCTACAATACCTAGTCGACTGTCTTTTGGGTGTGAAACGGGCTGAGGGAGCTCATTTGAAAGTAGCTCTGTGGGATGTGACATCCAATATGCTTCTAGAGACTCCATTCAGAAGTAACGGCTGCCGAAAATAAAGCATCTGATTAACAATTGATTTCGGGTTCGAGGTTATTTGAAAGGCTACTTTCCGCGCTGCGAGTTCACCCTGTCTTCTCTCCGCCATGTGGGAGGCTTATAGCAGACACTTGATCGATGTTAGTTTCGCGGGAGATGGGATGAGGGGATCGGCTAACCTTTGCTCTTCAATTTTGCATCATTTCAAATTACATCTATCGATAGGTTTGTGCTATATTGTAGGAGGTAGTGTTTTAGAGCTCCCTGATTTTATATGTAAACCTAAAAGAAATGTACAGAGTGAATTTTAGATTAGTATCCTGAAGATTTGTTTTCTTCCATTTGGCTAGCTGTAGCAGAGATTATGATCAAATATAAACAGTTTACATACATGTATATGTACAGTATGTCCAGTGCTAATACAAGCCTACATAATACAAGTACATTGCAGGTCATATTCATGAATACATACATCAAGTACAAATGTATGAGATTTGAGTTGTGTGTATGAATGCAATATGAAATCTTCATCTGCATCTTAGGATGACACACTCATGTTCATCAGAATGATGATCACATGCCCCATACACACTCTCTAAAATTGAATAGCATGCAATACACATGCAGTACATGCAATACAATTTGTAGTCTACATTTGACCAAGGTGTAAACTCAGTGAAATGACAATTATACATTTTTAGTATGCTACAATCACAATTAATGGACACCAAATTTTAGAATGCATGAGCCGAACCAGATCTCAAATCTGAAATGAATCAGCATATCCAGAAATTAGGTGAGGTATAATTTGTATCTCCAAAGTTTTGGACTGCCGTTTTCTCTTTGGTTATTTCACAAGGAACTGTTTTACTTAAAATACTTTTTATTTTCTTTAGTCCTGTTTACCTGATTTCATTAAAATGCAAAATAGGTCTAGAAATATGTAGGCTTGGCTTGACTCGACTTGCTACTGAAACGTGTCAGGTAAAAGTCACGTAGGGTGATCTAGATAGAAGATCGAGGGAGCACAGCAAACCACGTACAGTAGACTAGTTATCCTTTTATGTTGGTATTTGTGGTGCATGAATATATTCATAGAATCATGGCATAAGGCATGAAAGTGTCACAAACGTGAAATTTTAATGCAATGATAGGGGACGGTATATTCACCTATTCCTGTGTACAGAATAATGCTTGTTTTCAGGCTGAGACAGTGAAAAAGAAATGCCCTGGTGCAGAATGCAATTTAAAGCTAACAAATAGCTCTAGAAAACTTGAAAAGAGCTGTTACAAAAAGATTAGATTATACATACATGTACATAAAATTTACTACTTGATGAAATCTTGATGTACATGTACATGTACCTAGTATGGCCAATTGATCATAAAAGAGCTTTTGTGAACATGAAATCATTTTTCACTGTACCAAAGCACTATCTATTTTTCAAGGTCAATTATCAAGCTCACATCTCCTGTTCCTGTGCAAATCATTAATTATTCAACTTGTTGTTTAAATTTGAGGTGTTTTCTATTCAATGATGAATACTTTCACCCTAAGTGTTTACAGATTTGTTATTTTTTTCCTTGCAAACTTATTGTGCTATTAGGCGTAATTGAAATTAAAAAGAGTAGAGGGACTGCCGCTTGTAGCTTACGAAGTGAAAGCTGTAAATAATGAAGGCTGCCAGCTGAAACGGTTTCTGGTATGAATGGGCTAGAAGCCATGTCTCATGTCACTTCATTTCCGCCAGTTTCGCTGCAACCTCACGCTTTCCTTCTATCCTCCGACCGACCGACCGGCGGATCGTACGGATCTCAAAGAGCTTCCTGCGGAAAGCAAGGTGCAGGCATACAGGTGTAGTTCGGCATGGCAACTGGAATTTGGTTCTGGGGGATGAGGAGGGCATGAGATTTGATCATGAGAAGTCGCAGCATTTGAAGGTTTTGTCAAGCAATGCATCATGTCAGAACGGTAACCCTGCGATTCCCGTGCATCAAGAATATTGAGGTTCATCTCTTGTGGTAATAGATGTAGACTACATGTAAATGAAGTAAAACAAAAATTCTAGGATAATTTGAATGGAAACTTTATAGAGATTTCAATAAATTTTCTAAACCTGATAGACCCTTTTAGTGAAAATGCAGATGGCAGTGTTTGGAATATTTAATATCAATTAGTTAAAAAAAACTGAGCCCTGGCTACATGTTTATGTAAACAAAAATAAAAACAAATGCCTGCAACATATTGAAAACCTACAATTCATTTTTTTTTTGGGGGGGGGGGGGTTTGAGAGGTAATGTTAATTGGAGACACAAGCTATTTACCAGTAATATATAAATTTGAGTTGAAAATTGTAATAGACTTACATGTAAAGTGGATCACAAATGTGAGAGCTAATGGTACATATAATCAAATCTATTCCATACTTAAACATGTACAATATACAATGTAATGTACACGTTTTGCGGTGTCATTAATGTTCATATTCAGATGAGACTGCATAGAATAGCTTAGATTGAGATATATGGGTAGAATTTGGTATTATTTCGGTGAGAGCTTTGATCAATAAGATGTGAGTCATGGCCAGATATACTGTACCTCTTCCAATTCCCCCTGTCTGAAGGAGAATCAGCTCTAAATCCCCTGAAAATGAAAAAGTAGTTGAGAGACTGGGAGTGACTTCTTTATGAAGAAGTACTGTACATGTATATCTCCTCTTGAAATTGAAGTGGACTAGAGATATTCTTATAACCCGTTCCCACCATGAAGAAAAATGCAAACCTCTGACTAAAAAGGAACATCCTAGGAAGAATCGTTTTAAATCGTTTTAAAGCAAAAGGGATGTACACATTGAAAAAACAACCTGGTATCACTATCATCCATATCATCCATCTTCATACAAGAAACACTGTATAAAGAGACAAGAGGTTTGTTCCTGACATCCTGTTTTGTGCTTTTTTAGGATTTGGTGTTGTATACATATTATAAGTGTGATTTTTCACATTGATATTTCAAGACCATATCTGAACTGAAAAATGAAGTTTATATTTGTATTCTAAATTCATTTAGTTTTCCATTCATATCAAGTTTTATTTTCATCGGATAGGGTCTTTGAGAATGTTATTGTCATATAAATTAATACCTGGGCCTCGTATTACAAAGAGTAGATATCAATCGCAACTATGTACTTACATGTATATTAAAGAGATAGGAGACTGCAAACTTGCGATTGATTGGAGGACTTGTGATTGATTTGGATCAATCGTAACTCTTTGTAAGAAGAAGTATTTTGGAGCTTTACAGAGCTAAATCGCTCACCGCTCGTGCATATTTTCTTCCACCACTGCTCTGAGTCATCGCATACATGTAAAATTATACGGTTCTCTCTTGTACCATGAATAAAATACGATGAAATCAAGTAATGTGAATGGGGGGTAAGTGGGTTCCTAACCGGGATGTGCATGGGTTACTGACAAGAAAAGCTCTTCAGTATCTTCTATTGATTGCTGTCCGATTCATGAATATTCAGATGATGATTCAGTGAAAGCGAGAAGGCAATTTGTTAAGATTGGGTGAACATCCAGCAAGAGGTGTATCCAGGCATGGGCATGATTGATTTGATGCACTTCAATGGAAAAGTCAGGAAGACATGCATGTGACGAATCGGAACAGATCTGTGAAGTATAGGAGTAAAAAGGGAAATTGTAGTATGTGTTCTTTATTGGATTAAGCCCATGAACATTGTACATTTGTACAAATGAATAAAGTAGGCAGCATGTACTCTCAATTCGTTGGATTAATTGAAATTTATTTCTTATGTTCAAACAATGCCTTTGATATAAACACTTTAGATACTTTACAATAATAAAGTATCCAACATTTACTCTCAAGACATCAAAATTCATCGAAATTGATTTCTTTTGTTAAACTTTTGTACTGAAATAACCAATTAGTGTGAGGGAACAATATTTGTCAACATAACAAATATTTATTTTTATCCAAATAATTATATATTTTATTGTTCCTCCGTTGAAATATTGAACAGTGCTAGAGAAAATAGTATCAGTGTTTGATTTGCTGCGAATGCCAAAGAATATGATCCACTTCCAGGTTTACCAAACTGAAATGAAATACCCACGTTTCTCATTATCTCTCACACTCTCCACCAGCTGTGCTTCTCGCTATAGCACCAGTCCATTATTATAGCGAGACACAATACATCTCCCATCGTTCTGACACAGAATACTCTCTCCGATCGACATATAATGAAGTTACGGATTTGTTGTGAATGGAATCTATAAGTATACATGTAATGCCATAGATTAGATACAACTGTGCCTTGTGTACACAGACGAGGGATATGATATGAGCGCTGTCACCTTAACTCATCGCAGAGCATACAGTTCTGACCTTGGTGAAATGGCGTTGCTCTCGATTATTACTTGCCTCGCTTCCTCTGAAAGTAATTGCTTGTATTATCCGTAGAGGCTGATTATTGTGCTCACGTTCATGAATTTTTCATCATGTTTTCAAACATGATGATCATGATGAATAGCTTGTTTGAATTAGGAATCTGTAGCTGATTGGAAATTCATATCTTCTTTTGTTTTGCTTTTTAAGGATATTGTCTTATAAATACATTTTTAATGTTTTTGGGAAATTAGTTTTTTGTGTGAATAATTAATCCCCCCTTCCTGTGCTTTTCATGACTATTCTACTATCTTTTCTCTTCCTTGCATATTGCCTACACATGTCTGATGATGTGAAAAACATGTATACTGTGGCAAAACTTGTTTGGAGCTTTATTTCCTCAAATATATACTTGTAATTTATGTTGTTTACATGTTGTTTTGTCCAGGATTTAAGTTAGTACTTCAGTTTGTTTCAGGGAAATTACTACTACATCACACTTCCCCCCCCAAGTGTGTGTCATGCAACCCTGTTTGTCAATGTTTGTCCTTTTTAATATGTAATTCCATAATTTAAGGATAATATTTCATATTTCATTTTCACATAAGCATATTCTTCAAACATTCCAATACATTGACACCATGAGCCATGGTATTGGATAACATCACACTCTGATTCTAATATAACCTTCACACCACCATCAGCTTCCAACACTACATGTACACTTGTCTATGTAGCCCCCCTTGCAATTCAATTTAGATTCATATTCAGATCTTGGAGTCATTAGCAGCCCAAGCTGATAGCTTTTCCGCTCCACGCTCAATCAAACTCCCATTTGTCGCTCGTTTGGCGCTCATGGCTGTGGGGGAAGGCAGGAGAAATCACTAGAGGAGAGAGAGAGAGAAAGAGAGAAAGAGAGAAGTGCTGAAATGCATTTCATATAGTGATGTCATATCCCCTGCACGTCATGAACATTGATAGCAGCCTTCAATGTCTTACTATCAACTCATTCATTTTCCTCTTATTTATGAAATTACGTCCAACAATCTCAGTTTCATTATTTTGAATCCATTTACAATCTCTCAGGCTGCCACGATTATGCAGTAAAGGTACTGTACTTATATTAAGCAAGTGTGCACATCCCAAGTTGAACTCCAGATTATGATAATATTTTCTTTTTTCATTTTTGTTAACAGGATCTTTAAAGGTGACTGGATTAGCATTACAAGCAGGACAAGCTGCTCAATTAGAATTTAGCACAACCACAAGGTAAGGGTGTACATGTAGTTTCTTTCTTTAACTACTTTACATTAATGTTTACCACCTTACTTTATTATTTCTATGAGCCGAATCAGAATCCTAATTATGGAGTTTTAGTAGATCTTCTATATTGATACATGGACATTTAGCTCTAAAATATGATTTATTATGTACAAACAAAGCTTCAGCAACATTATATATTATGAGAAGTCAGTTATTGAAGATATTCTAGTGAAAAGACTATTAAAACTTACCACAAATAGTGCCATCTGTAGGTGTTTGTGAGCTGCAATGTGTCACTCTAATGAGGTTGATTTGAGTGCACACAAACAATGCTTGATAGGGATGAAGAAAGTTTGCAGGGTGAATCATTGCATTGCATGTGCGCCGTTCACACGTCGCCGATCTCTGTAACACTAACAACGTGCCGTGCAAGGCCTGGTTACCCACAAGTATCCGCAGAGTGTGTGTTTGGTTCTGTGCTGCTGCGGATGGGTTCTTCTTGAGAGGGCACAGGAAGAGAGAGAGCAAAGGTATGGGTCTACAAAAAGAGAAGTAAAAAAAGTTCTTCCGGCAGGGGGGGGTGGAGAAAGAGAGAAACGGGGGAGAGTGAAAGAAAGAGAGAGGAGAGAGAGAGGGGAAAAGAGAGGGAGGAGAGAGAGGGGGAGGGAGGGTGGGGGGAGGAGAAGGAGGGTGGGAGAGATGTGGAGAATCACAGAGAGCAAGGGGGGAGGGAATCAGAGAGAGAGAGGGGGATGGAAGGGGGTGGGGACAGGAATATATAGAGAGAAAGAGAGATTCACAGAGAGAGAGAGATAGGAGGGGGGGGGGGGGGGTATAATGAGGGAGGTACATACATGTAATGTAAATATAGACAAGATCATAGATACATGTACCTCTCAACCAGCAAGAGAGATTGAGACATCGTGATCAATGTGTTGTTTAGAAAACATGGTTTGATCCCTGACACTGTCTGGGTAGCAACATGTCCAATCCCACAAAGATCACTACACCGCTTTACAATGATATGTATCTATCTACCAGATAATGAGGGAAAAAAGGATGCTTACTCAGGAATGGTCGTTTTTTTAAACCAGAGAGAGGGAGGGCCCAAGAGAGATACGAAGAGAAAGCTAGGAAACTGAACGACTTCTAAAATAACGGTTAGTTGGCTGACAAGGCCCTGATGAACTTAATTACTTTTTGCATGAAGAGACATTGATGAGCTTGATTGCATGAGCAGCCAAACAGCTAGACTGGTGGGAGAATTAGGGGAAGGACATCGTATTAAACTAAAAGAGGCGTCAAATTCCTTTGTTCCTTAACAATCAGCGGCTATCCTATCTGCTGTCTGGGTTTAGTTTAGTTTAGGACAGGTATGTTAACTAAAAAAACCCAATGGGGGTATGTTAGTACTTTATGATACAAAATATATCGTGTGGAAAAATGCATGTGTACCTATTTTTTTTTATACCCCTATTTCATCCCACGTGTTGTAGTAAAAGTGAAAGTTCTTTAGGTTTTAGAAATATATTATATAAATTACTTATTACAATTGTGTTTTTATTTTTGGCTCAGTTTAGATTAAAAAATGAAATTCATTGTGCGGCAATTCGATCAAGCCTAGTTAACAAGACTACAGTCAGGTAGTCATTTTGAAATGAAAACCAATATTTTTTGTTTTACATGGCTCAGACATTTTACAACAAAGTCTTCTTCATTGTTTTGTGGTTCGAACGAGTGAACTAAATCACATTCTGGTTAATGTGCGGCATTTCAAGCCTAGTTAACTAGACTACAGTCAGGTAGTCATTTTGAAATGCATTCCAGTGTTTTTTTGTTTTACATGTACATGGCTCAGACATTTTACAACAATGTCTTCTCCTTTATTGTTTTTTTGGTTCGCACAAGTGAACCAAATCACATTCTGGTTAACGTGGCAATGAGTTCTGCTTTAAGAATGTTCCAACATACCTTATGGTATTAATTTGTTGAATGAATACCACATTATCTGAAATAACATGTTTTTCCTGATAATCCAATATGAAATTGCAGTCACCACACTATCAGCAGAAGATGTAGAAGTGTTTTGAATAACAGAACATAAACTTGTTCTATGCAGCATGGATTTCTCCTGTATTGTCAGAATGTCACAGTCTAACTGTACATGTTAGTAGTTTAGTACCAGGAAATATTGAAATGACTAGGATTAACATTTATGCTAGATGGTTTTGTATATTTTCCAGATTTGTTTGGCATCTATCTTTCCTGAAATGGATTTGTTTAGCTATTTTTGGTATGACTGTACATGTTTTTCAATTTTCTTGATACTCATCACAATACCAAAGCCAGTTGTACCGTTTTGAAGCTAAGGTACTGAAAATAAGCTATTCTGATTTTAAAAAGAAGACATTATGTGTTTAGCACAATGCAAAGATTCTAAATCAAGCCACTTTCTATACAAATATATGTGACCTCATCAAATTTTATGATGCATATCATATACTCACTCAATCAGTTTAATGACAGCCAATCAATATTACGTTACTTTGAAGAATGCTTTCTGTAGATATGCACCGTTCTAATATTAGAATTAATGTTTTTATGCAACCCCCCCAAAAACCCTCTGTATTTCATCGTGCTTAACATTTTTGTTGTATTTGATAATGTGGAAACCATGGAAACTGATTTGATGAATGTATTTTATCAGATGATGTGGAACATTCCAGCCTGGCTTGACTAGCAAATGAATTACGGAAGCAAGATGAATGGAACCTGTAATTTCTCTGCATTTCATTTCGAAAATGGAAAAGCAAATTTGTCTTCCTCTTCTCTGCTTGCTAACAACAAGAATTACAATGGTAATTTTCAGTTTGATGGATTCCGGTTTCAGCCCTTGCCGAACCGCTCTCTGACAGGCGTGATGAATAAGTTTCATCCCGCTATTGTAGGGTGGTAGAGGGGGTATTGAATCCGTCATACCATTTATGGAATGCGTGTGATGTATCGGTGAGCAAACGGGCACAAAGCTTCGTCAACATGGAGGAATTGAGTTCGCTTTGGGCAAACTCCATCCACTTAGATGGGTATAAGATTTCAGGTGTTAGCTATGCATTGGCATTTAAATAGTAGTCTACACAAACCAGACTTTTTTATGTGATATGGAGAAGATGCATGTACATGTACGTTGCTAAGATGTGGTACTCGTTTGGTTAAATTGCCCGAAATAAATATCAATTTAGTTTGTTAAGCAACACTGAATATTGCATCCTATAAGTCCAGATTATGAATTCCATGAAAAGTGAATGCATGAATCTTTTCAGATGTTGATACAAGTCCATTTTTATTTCTTGGCTCAATCTTTTTGAATTGAGTCAAAACAGTTTTGAGCAAATATCAGTGTAACTTGAATAGATACCAAAATGTTAAGTTTGCTTATATGTGGTTTTGGGGGTTCAAGTTCTGACTATATAAAGTCCTTCTACTTGTATTCATAAATCAGTCTGCAACAGGATACTACATTTGCCCTGAATATGTAATACCCTTTGGATGGCTATCCTTTTCCAAAAGCTGTCTGAATGTGAAGACTATTCATCATGTGGTTAAATATAGGTGTACATGTAGAAGAAGATGGAAAAATAGTCTGACGAGACAGAAAGACATTAACCATATTAAAACTACATGTATGTGTATGAAGTTATAACCTTCTGGCTCTCAGCAGACCTTATGTATTGCTAGCGCTTACCAGATTGTTTGCACACAGGATGTTTCATCAATATCTTCATTGTAAAAAAAGAAAAGAAAAGTGCCCTTGGCTACTACTATTACATTTATTCATTGCAGCATGTTCATGTAATTTTGTAGGGGCAATGGGGGGGGGGGGGGGGGGGGGAGATACGCATTCAAAAGAAAGTGATGGAAGGTTTTGCATTGCTGGAAGTGGATTAAAGTACATTCCAGTGAGGGAAAATGTGGGAAAATTGCCTCTTTGAATTACACTATACATGTGATATCGGTTGGCTGGGGAAAAAAAAGAATACAGAACCCACAAACATTTTGTTGGGTTTTCTAATAATTTCTTGTCATATGTTGACAAAGAATGGATCAAAATTGTAAACAATTTGTCATATCATTCTGTATCATATTTGAAAGTAGATTACATTTCATGCCACAGGATTTATACATGTTTTGTTAAATTTACATTGTATTGACAGTAATAATCTATTTATTCATATATGCAGACATTAATCTGTGTACATAACAGGAAATTAGTGTTTTTAAAATTTCATTCAATTGAAATTAATCAAACAACATATGAAAGCCAACTTGTGTAATCATAATGAGAGGATTGCAATCACAAATACTAAGCGCAATTGTAAAATTGAAATATTGAATTCTATCTTTATTTATATCATTATACATTCACATTTAGGCCCCTATATGAAGTGTCCTTCCTATATATGCAATGGATGGATGTTTTTTTGAAATGATGGACATAAATTGAAATAATTAGAATCCTGTATGCTATATTATTTATAAAGTAAACATCAGAGTTGAACATTTTCTTATGGAATTTAAAGTTAAATTCTTTGATGCATTCCAGATCTTGATTATATATACATGTACTACAGCGATTAATAGCGTACATTTCAAAATGGCTGATTTTACCATTAAGCCTAGCTGATCAGTGATCATGCATGCATTCATAGAATCCTGGCTGGCTAGCTTGCCAAGAAGATGGGTGTAAGAGGAAGAGCCTGAGGTTCTATTTACCAACCAATATTTACCCGGATGGTCTCATCCATCCATTCCAATCCCATTCATCTGACCGGTGGAGTCGTTAGTGGACAGAGTAGTGTCCAGTTTGCTGTGGTCGAGTTTTTCCTGCCGAACTGACCCCATGCTCATTTGCTTTTGGAGAGTGATATCAAACAGAGATGTCCCGAGTGAGAGCAGAGTGCACACCTGATTTGCATTTTCAAGTTTTCTTGAAAACGCTGAACTTTACACTGCTTCAATGAGATCACATTCCAATAGTGAAGCTGGTTTCATTACATGTAGGTCTGTCAGGCCTACATCGTTACATAAAAAGAAAGACACACAGGTCTATATTATAGTTTAATTTAAACTGTACATCTAATAGGATTAAAATTGGACGCTGAGTTTAAACTCAGTATAAAGAAGGAAAACAAACAATGTTTGACTGAACTTATGAAGTGTGAGTTTTCCCTCTGTTAAATATGACTTTAGTCCTCATGTTGTGCCTTTAAGTGAATTAGTAGAATAATGATGATGATGTTGATAGTAATGATTATGATGATGATGATAATGATGATAATAATACTAATACTACTAATAATATTAATGATGATGACGATGACAACAGCGACAACGATGACGATAATAATAAAATAGCATTCTGGTTTATATTTAGTGCTTAATACATTCTTAGTACATCAACGACGATGTCTATAAGTGCTTTGAAAAATAGACAAGCCATGGTGTACAGAATGCCAAATGCACAATCAAATTTGATTTAATAATATTTATAGAGAAGAGTATAAATGTCTAGAAAGATGCTTCTATGTACACATAAGAACTTTAAGTATGTGGGAAGTGTATACATGTATGAGAAGAAACCTCTCATGGACATTCATGTACGCATAAATTCATCACCAGCTCTGCTTTAGAAACTATGTCGATTCTGTGAGAAAGTCTTGTCCTTGTAAACATTGCCAGCAGCTAAATACTTTAAACCATGTCGTCATCAAAAGTTGAAAAAAAAGCATAATGTGTAATTAATTCAATGACGTTTGTGGTTACGGTATCAAGAGAGTTGCCTTATAAATGCGAGAATGGAATAGTTTTGCAACGCTTTCACTTTTTCAACTTCCGTTCCCCGATTCCAATCAAGAAGACCTTCATTCTTCAAGGTGGCTTTTGATAAAGCAGAAGAAACGTCTCAATAGGCCTGTCTTCATCAGCTCGAGATTGCCAAATATCCCGATCGCAAATTATCCGGTTAATTTGCGTTTTCATCAGCCCGAAGTTGCAATTAGCGGGATATTTGGTCGGGATAATCTTGGGATATCTTGATATAAGATATCTTGGGATAGTTTGCAAAATATCCCACTATTTGGCAAAATATCCCGCTATTTGTCCGGTGTCTTCACCAGCCCGAAGACTCGCACTATGAGCGAACGCTGAGCAAAATATCTCGAGCTAATTTCTCAAGGTCGAGTTTCAAGTTTCGATATCGAATCTCGAGCTGATGAAGACGCGATTTGTAACTTCAGGATTATTTCCCAATTCAGAAATAGCGGGCTATAATCCTATTTGGCAATCTCAAGCTGATGATGACACGCCTACAATGCTCTAGACTTTCAAAATGTCATCAGGACGATTCTGCTGAAAGCCGGAAGGACATAAACTCATATTGCCTGACACAGATGTAATGTCCTTCTTGCATTCAAACAGAACATCTAATAAAATATCACTGTAGCGTGCAATCTAATGAATGGAAGCTCCAAAGGCTATATCCATTTGCAAAATGTATCTAGCCTTTGTAGTGGCCTTTGACCTTCTTGGCAGATTAAAGCTTTCATCACAATGGCTGTCAAGCTCTTGGTGTGCGAAGGTTGCACTGCGAAGGTTGCACTGACCTGCTTCGGAAATGGTGATAGACAGAAGACTCTCAACCATTTGATATTCTTTTTATTTTGGATGATTATTAATATAATTAATGGGTCAAGTTTAAAGGTAAAGACCAGTTCTGGTCATGCGATTAAATTGTGAAAGAAATGTTGTGGAATTGATCAGAAAGGGTTGATCATCTAGCATATAAGTATTGGTGTGTACTGCAAGGTTCTGGAATCATCAAAATGATAGGAAATTTGGCCAAGTCTTGGTAAAGTTACAAGCACTGTACACAGAAAGATGTATATGGGACTACGTGTCACGTGCGTTATATCTATCGGGTCCGAATAGATATAATAATTTACCAAATATATCAATTAGTAGGCGGTTTCTCAGCAAAATTTGTATCACGTATTATTCAAAACATATTCTTTCACATGATTGGTAATAAGAGCTTCCATTTCATTTTTTGAAAGGGGGCGTTTCCAAAACTGGTCTTTAACTTTAATGCTGAGGAGCCCACCCTGCTGACCAAGTGTTTATCCAACTTCTGTCTGGTTTGCACAGAATCTTGATAGAAGAATTGTTGATTAACTGATGCCATCTTTGTCCATAATGGTACAGCCAGACTTAGATCTAGAATGTTAAATAAAAACAAAAGTTATTAGTAACAAGAACAGAAAGAAAAAAAAATTCAGGTTAATACTTGATATAAACAAAACTAGCAGTTGGGAAAAATTATTAAAGACTTTTTTATGACTATCTTTACAAAGAAATTTTTAGGAATGCTCTCTCTAGACCACAATATTTGAACTTGTATTTGATTGAAGATAACAAAGAGAGGCTTTAGTTGGAACTTGATGAAAAACACAGTACAGCATGTACAACCTTCACCTTTATTGGTTGAAAAGATCGGCCAAATCTGCCCTTGGATTTGAATATCTTTGCTTAGCCGAGTCTGATCGTTTAGTTCAACAAAGCGGGGCAGACTGGTAGCCTCCACCCTGATAGATCGTTTGAGTGGTGGTGATGTATTGGAGAAAGAGAACAAAACATGAAGACCAGTGGCTCCTAATATTCAATACATAATAAGGTTAATTGTCATTTAACATCTAAAGGACCTTGCTTTGTAGGAGGCTTCTCGTGTCTATCTCTGACCAAATATTTTGTTCTTTGTTTGTCCTCTTTGGGTCATTTCCACTGGACATTATACTTCAAGAATTAAAAAAAAAAAAAAAAGTATGAAAAGAAGTATTCAAACCATTTGTTTGCACTGGTGAAGGCAAGAGAAATGTACATTTATACAGATTGTTGATGTTTATTACTACCTGAATTTTGTTGTAGTAATCTTTTATTTTGTATTCTTGACTCTTCTGATCTTGTATATATACATGAATTTGAAATGACAGAACATACCCATACAAATACTGTCTAGAGCTACATGTTTGTGGGGCATTCACTCAAAAGTCATTTTTTGTTTCAATTTCTTTCTTATTATTTGTTACATATCAGCTGAAATATGAGTGATTTCAGCTGAATAGGGGGGGGGGGGGGATCCATCATTATATCATGTTCCTACTCATTTAATTAATCTGACATTTAAGGATTCTTGAATCTTATTGATGTAGTTTTTATTGATGGTCAAATATTGGTGGTCTCAGCATGCTGTCTAGCCAGCCATGAATTGATGGACATTTGGATTATTTGGTCAGCCCAAAAGTGACCTCAGAAAACAGTTGTTCAGGACCAGAGGAGGCTTAATGAAGGACTAGACCTTAGGGGATGAGTGTCTTTGAACTGTGTTGACCGATTTACAATATCATTTCTAATCTATGCAAGGTCACAAAATATTACCTGCCAAAGAGTAGCCAGGGAGAAACAGTGTAGTCCCACTAATACAGATTTATGTTTTGGAAATTCATGTTTTGTGCGTGGAGGAACATAGGACTACATGAACGTCTAGAAACAGCTCATATAGATTTATGTTGGCTGTTTAGGAAATCTATGTTTTGTGCATGTAGGAACATAGGCCTACATGAAAGTCTAGAAACAGCTCATAAAATATAGATTTATGTTAGCTGTTTAGGAGAATCTATGTCTTGTGCATGGAACATAGGCCTACATGAAAACGCCATCATTGAATTTCTCATACCACCCTACATGAACATAATAGCCAGACAAGCATTCATGACATCTTGTCCATTTTCAGTGCCATTTGAATCCATCATACGGCATGTAATCTGTTTGGTGTATCGGTCATTGTTTAAAGGCCTTTTACTACACATTTTTTTTTGTGCACAGTGCACACCATCCCCAGACCTACATGTACATTTTGAAAGCAAAATGCGAGCTAATTCAACCATCAGAATATCTAGTATATAATCCACTACCCACTCCATGTATAACTTAACACAAAGAACATTCTTAACTGGTGTTAAATTTAAAAAACAAACTAAAATGCACGCGACATCTGTAAATAAAAAAGTCAATTCATCTTGATATCCAATTGGAAGTGAAGACGAGACGCTGATGTGCATTCAATAGACAAGGGGCATGGCAGTCACGATAATGGGACGACCCGCTTCCCAATGGGGGAATGGATCTACAGCTGTCCGTGAATGGTGGAATTTGGATTATTAATTTGCAGGATTCGGTTTCTTGTCAGCTCAGCCATGCCTGGGGGGAATGGGAAAGACATTGAGTGAATCCCTCGGAATGATAGGAAGATCCAACCCTTTCATAGACTGTCTCTCATCATTCTGCCCTAGCTCCCTCCACTAGTTATCTATAGGCCTGTCCTCATCAGCTTGAGTTTGCAAAATAACCTGCTTTTTTAACTATCCCGATCATAAATTAACCAGTTTAATTGCGTCTTCATCAGCCTGCAGTTGCAATTAGCGGGATATTTGGTTGAGAAAATATCCAGAGAAATCTTGGTCTTGTTTCCAAAATATCCCGCTATTTGGGAAAAAGCCCACTAATTTGCGCCGTCCGAGCTAGTTTGTGATGAGCATATCGGTCTGGTGAAGATGCAATTTCGAGCTTCGGGATAATATCTCAAGTATATCCTGAGTCTGAAAATAGCTGGTTATTTGGCAAACTCGAGCTGATGAGGACAGGCCTTTAATATGTGAATGATGATGTGTTTAATGAACCATGCTGTGCATGCTCTATGTGATAAAATAACTTCATTAGTAGAGTATATTTGTTTGATGATCAATTGTAGAAATATTAGCTATGTTCCTTATCCATTATGTTGATTGGATGCTTTCCGGGATGGAGAATAATCATTCTGATTTTTTAAGTGGACTAGAGCAAAATCTAATAAATCCAAATTATTGCTTATATTGACTCGAGTCTGAAATGCTAGATATACATTTTACACCAAATTTGTTTGATCTTCTGATTAGATAGATGTCAGTCACATTCAGTATTTTTTCTCTGGAACTTGTGCACAATGTGCAATTCATTGCAAGCTAAAAAATGATTGTGTAATGTACTGAAGAAAAGAATAGAATTAAGGGAGATCCATATCCATTGGACAAGCACAAGCTTTTTGTTTTGTTTTTGTTTTGGTATAAGGAGAATGATTCAGTTATTATTGCGGTCATGCTCTGTGAGTCAACACATGTAACAAGCTTAACAATGGAACAGCATCCATGTCCCGTCCCATCTCTCTACATATTGATGAATCATTCTTTTATTATAATTCCTTGAAGTTAAAACAACCCTGCTGTCCGATCCATTCTCGAAAAAATTGCACAAAAGACCATTGCGCCTAAGCCTGCGTACCATACTCGTTTCACTTATTGGATGCATTCGTCCCAGATGTTTTCAAGTGTTCATTGAAATCCATTCATTCTAGACTTCTGAGAGCTCATCTATTGACTGTCTTTCATTAAAGGGTTCTCCTCGCCTGGCTTGATACAGGATCAACGTTTCAAGAACCCCCCCCCCCCCACCCACTATTCTCT
Source organism: Strongylocentrotus droebachiensis (assembly GCA_035222895.1). Taxonomy (NCBI): domain Eukaryota; kingdom Metazoa; phylum Echinodermata; class Echinoidea; order Camarodonta; family Strongylocentrotidae; genus Strongylocentrotus; species Strongylocentrotus droebachiensis. The sequence continues at coordinate 1,855 of JAVYIG010010905.1, read as the reverse complement.
CTCCTTCCATCTATTGCCGTTCAATTTTATTCAGGTCCTTTTATTGATTTTGATCAAGGCCCAGCTATGAGATCATCCTCAAAAGAAAACAAAGTGAGAGAAATTGCATGAATAATATATGCTGTTGGTGTGAAGACTTCCTTGAAACTCATTAATACCTCGGACAATATATGCTTGAGACAAAGAAAGAAAAAAGGGGGGGGGGGGGGTTAAAGCCCTTAATAGACAATTAGTCATATAATCTATTCGTCTTGTTTCATAAGTACACTTTTCTTCAGCTGGGAGGGAAGGGGGGGGGGGGGGTAAAGGTTTTGTTTAGCTCACATACCAGTAGTCCAGATTCGATCTGTTTATATGTTGTTGTTTTTTGTTCTTCAGTCATCGTTTTCCCCTCCCTTTGGTCCCACACAAAGCACAAAGCACAAAGTCTCCATTAATCGCTTAATCCCCGAAAATATACCCGTCAAATAAAAAGACTGTCTCCGTTTTGGCGTTGAGGGTGTGTTCTTAGCTCCTCACATACATGTATTGGCTCTCTCTTATGAGGCGCCGTTTGTAAAACAATTATATAGACAAATTATATGTTATATAATCATTATTTAACAAATAATAGCCATTATTTACATATAATGCAAGAAAATGTACATTTTTATTTGTATATAATTTTTTACACATTTTTATTATTTATAAATAATTACAATTCATACTTCATTATTTATAAATAATGACAAAGTACGTTTCATTATTTATAAATAATTACAATTCACACTTTCATTATTTATATATAATGAAAAGCGTATTTCCATTATTTATATATAATTGCCATTATTTATAAATAATTACAATTCACACTTTCATTATTTATATATAATGAAAAGCGTATTTCCATTATATAATATATAATGAAAAGCACATTTCAATTATATAATATATAATGAAAGGCGTATTTCCATTATATAATATATAATGAAAAGCGTATTTCCATTATATAATATATAATGAAAAGCACACTTCCATTATATAATATATAATGGAAAGCACATTTCCATTATATAATATATAATGAAAAGTGTATTTCCATTATATAATATATAATGAAAAGCACATTTCAATTATATAATATATAATGAAAAGCGCATTTCCATTATATAATATATAATGAAAAGCGCATTTCCATTATATAATATATAATGAAAAGCGCATTTCCATTATATATTAAATAATGATTGTGTATGCAAATGCAATGGTTGGTAACGCCCATAATATGAATATTCATGAGCTTGACTGCCCATATTATCCTCTATTCCAGGCACCTTTCCATTTTGTGTTCTTTGTGCATTCTTATCAGAAATTCTACGAGCGGTAAATAAGTCTCTGTATCACTATTCTCCTTCTTATTTGTATGCAGATTTGGGTATAATGATTGATAACGGTAATTATCCTCATTATTTTAATAAGAAATTTTTCTATCTGTGATGGAAGTTTTTATGTACGATTGCCTGATCTGAAGACAAGACTTTCGCTGTATGCATATTTAATATATGACGTCACCCACACAGAGTGAGGGTTCGAGGTTTTCTTTGAAAGTTTGATGGTGAGTACAGCTGTAATTACGTTCAAATCTCGTAAATTGAATCATATTTATAAACATATCTAAAGATAGTATGAATCTGCTGATTTGTCTGTACATTATGAAGTGGTTTAAAATGGTTATATCTGATGAATTTAGGAGTAATTTACACTCGAACTTTTGATGCGTTATTTATCGTCGTGAGAAATATTTCAGCTCGATTGCCAGTCACTCCTTGATCCTTGGCCCAAACTTTCGGGCGAGACCCTCTCTGCAAATTAGATA